>JAKMXC010000291.1:0-70493 GCA_025328345.1 Colletotrichum sp. SAR11_59
GGGGGTGTGGATATTTAAGGGATATCTTGGACGGGCATGTTGTATGTAGAGAGCCGGGCAAATGGACTCATCCAATGCTTTTTGTTAATGGCGGTATCGGGAGCGAACGGAGCAGGTTTGCTTGTCCCCACGGAGGGTGGTGCGGAGGGGGGTGAAGAGCGATTAGCAGTGAGGTGTTGGTTCTCGGAGGTATTGGGGGTATTAATACCGCGAGGGAGACGGAGATGGGGGACGATGCCCGGGAAAGGATGCTTCGCTGGGGCAACGGGAGAATGGTATGCGCGTGTGGGGATGAGAGGAAGTGTTTCGTGGAGCAAAGTCTCAAACTCAGTAACAACAATTTCGCAGTTTGCGGCCCCGTACAATTTGCTGTATGGAAATTGTGCTGAATGTCTCTTGAGGTCTCATGTATAAAACTTCTAATTCGCAAGGCTGGTCGGTTGGATGAGTACTTAATGCCGGGTTTGGACTTGTGCTTTGTGATTTCTGAAGAACCACAATGTGTCCGTCAGGTGCTTGATCGGTTGGGCTTTGGGAACTGATACGGCGTCCCGATACATGTGACTGAGACTTAAGCATCCAAGGCAGAAAGACGGAGAGAGGTGAATCTTGTCTAGATTGTGCGGATGAGTTTATGGGGTTTGGATAAGCTACGGACGGAGGAGATACCTGGAGATGATGTTCAAGTCTCTCATAAGGGTTTGCATGCCGTTCCCTTTGCATGGGGGCGAGGGGGATTTGCGGGAAAAACAGCTTCTTTCACGGTCACTCCTGTCTTGCAAGATTGTGTCCAGATGCCCCATTGGTGATGGCTCGTAGGAAGCTTCAGATTGAGTCTTAAGTACCTTAGTTGACGAAATCCACGTTTCGAGCTGGCTACAAAAGTAAGAATTCAGCAGCCAGAGATTACGTTTCATGAGAGCAGAAATGGGTCTAGGTTTCTGGGCATGAAGCAAAACTCAAAGAGGTCGTTTCTCACGATGAGAGCGAGCGCGGCTTTCGGGTAGAAGGGGTGATGACGGGAGTTGGATCAGTGTTAGGCCTTTGAAGTCCGTGTAGTTGTAGGCTCTGGGGGCGTAGTCTTGTTGAATACATGGAGGATAGGAGAGATGGGGGATGGCTGTCGGGGACTAGGACTTGGATGGATTTTGTTAAGAATATCTGGCGGTGTTGGAATGCCGGAAACGTGTTTGGCATCTTGGTGATTCAAAGACATGCTTTTCGCCATTCATTGTGTTTGACTTCTTACTTTAGGTCTTGCGGTAGTGATTTATACGAGTTGCCGGCTGCGGTGATGTGGACGGAGGCGGGATCTATGAACAGGTACTTAAACGCTCTGCGGGCTGTACTCTTCTAGGTCTTCAGAATGTGATTGTCTGCTTTGGGGGTTTTTCATTCCTCACCAAATATAATAAAGTAATGAAGAACAGCTGTTGATGAGAACAGCGGTTGAGGGTTACTGCGGGATGCAATTCATACCATCCACAACTAAGTGATTAAACGAGAGACACAGCAAGGTAGCAGAGACGTTAGACGACATCGCATTTCTCGACTTTCTTGGTGTAGCAACGGTACTTCAAAGACGGTAGGCCATGCAGTACCTCCATTACATCTTCTTTGTTTAAGTCTCAAAGCCACATCGCGACCATATTTTGGTTGAGGATGGACTTCAATGGGGCTCTGGTACCTTTTAAGGAAAAGATGGGTCTGATGATCGAAGTAAGATGATGAGGTATGACCAAGCCTGCTGCCTTTGCTTGGCGCGTTCACACGAGAGGGGCTATTTAAGGAGCAGGGAGCATGGGAGATAGCAAGAATGGAACAAGACAAGCAATTCACTTTCAGGAGATACCATGTGGCTTGCAAGCCTTCTCTACATAGGAATTGAGGGCCCCTTAGCGATGATGCTCTGAGGTATATTGGTAGTTGAAGGCTATTGCGGTTCTGATGTATGCGTCTCCGAATAATGTGATGACCATGGCAGAGAACGGAGACAATGCTAAGATAGAGATGGTTTTGTTTTCGGCCGTGTGATCGGAGGGGCTTGTCGGTGGCGTAGAGATGACATGCTTTGGATGCAGGTTCACAGGGAGAGGAGAAGGTACAACGAGGATTTGGGTTGTGGAAGGTTTGTAATACCACCGATATTAGACTTTATATAAATATAGACAGTCACTGTGGATTGACGTGCTTAGCGTGGGCTTTTGAAGGTTTCGGCGGCAGTTCGCGGTGGTGGATGATATGCCCTCAGGTGGTCGTGCATGTGCCGTTGCCTCACGCCATATTGCTACATTCATCTCCCATTGGATATAAAATATCCTTCTGGGGAAGAAAAGAGAGCAAGTAAACCAACAATAAATGCGCGTCTTTCCCGGATCGGTTCTGGATTGGTTTGGGATTGATTTGGACCTCGTGCCTACTTCGAGTGAAGGACGTTTCTGGGCGGCCTACCATCTTGGATTCGATGCCGAGTGTATACTAAAGTCCAACATGCGAGAGAGGGAGGTGATGAGAAGTAAAGGAGGGGCAAAATGAGCTTGACTGATTCTGTTGAACACTGACGCTGCATGCATGTTCTTATGCTTTGGGCAGGAGGTAATCAATATTACTTACTGACTATCCATGGATCAGTTGCCCAAAACCCTTTCCGCCGTGCGATTTCATTGATTGTGCCATCTGATTACCTGCCAGTGAGCTGCATCATATACAAGTGTCATAGAGATATCGAAGCGCTTCAGTAACCAGATGGGAATCGAGGTGTGAATCATGAGATGGTGATGGAGGTGCAGCGCCAACGGTATATATTGATCCCAGCGTAATGCACTTCCGTCTTTGACAAATGCAAATGTTGCAGCGGTCGTTCTTTTGAAGGCTGCAGAAGGTCGTTGGAAAGTACGCGCTGATTCTTATCCAGTCCCAAAGGCCATCACCTGGGCTGTTGGAAAGATGGCCATGCCTATGGGGAGTGATTACGTCCAATAAGCAGCGGGAGATGATTGATGAACTGCGTGATTCATGTTAGCGACCATGAAGGATCAGGTAGCTATTGAAGCAACTTCGGGCAGGTTTTTACTCTTTGACTTTTCCTCATGTATCTAGGTACCTGATGAGAATGGCCACATTGTGTCTATAAGAAAGACTGGTTCTCATTGGCTACGAATAGACATTATAACAGGTACAACATCTAGTAAGTTCGCCTGGTGACAGTCTTCCTTGAAAGGTATGAAAACGACTTGGAGATCGTGGCTATGAATGAGCCTGCCAACTTGGAACAGAAGTTGCAACTGCGCCGAGTCTGGACCGGGAACTGTAACTCATCTCCAGTGGACGGTTACAAGCGGCTTCATCTACTGTGTCGCAATCATTCAAGCATATATAAGCTTAAGTTCGGCGATACGTGAGAAATGGGGCCCAAAATCGTGGTCGTCAGGCACACAGGAGCAAAATGAGTTCGATCAAGATATATGGCCCTTGATTTCGCAGTTTGAACTAATAATCATGTAAACAAATGTGCCAGGTTTCTGGCATGAAAGCTTCGGCTTATATGAGGGGTCGTACCGCCGGATGATGCGAGATGAGGGACGCCGTTTCTTTGATTACAATAGAGCTTACTGTCGCTACATCTATCTAGGAACACTGAAACGATGGCGTACCGCTGGCCATATAGCTGTAGTCTTCACTGAGGGTCTGGCGCCATTTCCTCTGATTTGGTTCTTGTCTGGACAAAAGTCACCTTGCAACTTCTTCTGATATATCACAGTCAAGAACTGTGCAGACCTCTCAGAGCTTCCGATTATAAATGGATCGCTCTCCTCAGAGTTATTGTCCACGAAACCAGCACAATCTATCTTGATTTTGTTCGCTTCTTGTTCTTCCTGTAGCAATCTGATAAGTATGTTTACAACGGCAGTCATTCCTTACGAAGGATGTATGCGTAGGTGCGAGGGGTCCATTTAGGGGATTGTTCTTATGAAGCCGTCCTCCTATTAACCGTATAAATTATGGATTCTGACGCAAAATGACGATGAGGGACACCATGACAGGCAAGGACCGACTTTTCTGGTGTAATTTGCCTTCACGATCACTTCTGCTAGAAATGAACCGCTTCCGAGCAAGAGCGCTCTAGATCTTAACTGATCTTGGTGGACGCAGGCTCATTTATTTGGCCTCGGATGCTTCTGTGTGGAAACGTGGCGGCTGGGGCTTTTGTACCTGTGTTGACGGGGTTCAGCACGATGGAGCTCTGATGCCTGTTACTTGCTTGCATAAAAAAAGGGCTTTAAGGCTTTAGTCTGTAGCTCTTATCATTTTCCATACGTGGAGGTGTCTGGAGATCTCAAGCAGATAGTTTCTGCTATGAGGCGAGGGTAGACTGTGAAATCGAGTGTGATGACATTCAGTGCTTGAACGTTCTATCCGTATGAGAAGGAAATACCTGGACAAGAGCGCAACCACATACCTTAGGATTCTGAGAAGGCGCTTCCTCGCCATGTGAGAACTTGTCGTGGCCTGTATGTACATAAGGTATACCTTGCACCTGGCGAAAGCTGACGGAGACGTTAGAGAAGGCTTCTGGGGAGTATATATATGTCAGGGCCATGCGCTCTGTTGTGATTTTTGACAGAATTCTAGAAGTGACTTCAAATTCTGCATGGGGCAATCGCGAAGAGGAGCACTTTGCTCCCGGTAAACCACAGCGTTGCTAACACCAGGCTCCAGTCTTTATACAATGCGCTCAGCTTCTTCGACTTTTCGCTTTCTAAGCACGTGAGTGGTGCTTAATCTGAAATCTCAGGGGCATTACAAAATTACAGCTTCTTCAGCGCAAATGTGCCTTGTCCTGCAATATCCTTATTCTTCAGCTTGTCCTGAGGAGGTAGTTGCTGCGTTCAGCAGACTCAACCGTGGCTGTAGCGTCTCACACTCAAGTCACCAACCGCATGATAGGGCTCGTCAGAGAAGCATATCAAGTTTTAATTGCCGACTATAGGACATAATAATCAGGAGATAGAGTTGGACAGAGATTGTAAAGACTCGACGGAGAATGGCAGTGGATAACTCTGTCCGAGATACCTTTAGGGCCAGGAAGTCCTTACAAGGGACTCTTTGCGGGATCAAACTTTGGAAAGAATATGCATTGCTTGTCCTGGTAACGGCTCAAGTCATAACATTGGCCCCTAAATAGTTTCTTCCTGTCGCGGAAAAGCCACATAAGCCAATTTGCTAAAGTGCAAAGCTCGGTCGCCGCATATGACAGAACGAAGGCTTCCTCAAAGCTGTCATCTCAAGGTAGTGCATACAAAAGATGCCCTCTCATGCTTAACTCAGAGAAGTCTTATTACATCCGAACGGTGTAGGGTCCTTGCTCGCATCCAAAATGTGCCATGATAGAATTACACTCTTGATTTGATTGGGCCTTTCAGATTTGTTTAGAGATGTCCCTTCCATAGGGGAGTTGTGAGTTTGTCTTACATGACGGCCCCGAGTTGAACGGAAACAGTTGCAAGTTCAGAGTCACCCACACCGTTGTTCTCAAGGTGCTGCTCACTCCAGTTGCGGGCCCACTTGCCAACCATGAGACCAAGGTTCACAGACACCATTGCTATCGGTTCCCAAGTGACAACGCGCATGGTTGAACACGCTAACCTCTCTGATATACAATTGTCGGTGTTTTCATATGATTCGGACCGACCCTGGTTTCGATCTGAACATTTGGGACCCTTCCCGAATTCGTTCCTTTGTGTTCTCGCACTTTCCCTTGCCGCTCTTAATATTTCTGGTCAGGCCCTTCTTGCATCGAACTTGAGCAAAGTCCAGTGTATACATGTGGTCTTTTCCCGAGATCCTGTGTTGTACTTGCCTTTTGCTGAATAAGTTTAGTTCAGGGCGCTTCTCGCCCGATTACTAGTTCAAAAGGCTTTCCTCTGTGTGTAATGGTTGATTTTTAGAAATCAAATGATTTGGATCTGAAGCCTCACTTCAAGAACTATGTCAAGTATGCTCAACAGGCTCAAATTGACACAGCTATAGCAGACCAAGCTGAGTCTTTGCTCATGCGGCTGCCCCCAAGGTGCTGAGCGACTTTCTCGGCGTTGTCAGTAAGTTAGTATTCGTCATCACATACTGCAGTAAAGGTAGAGCTTGAGAGATGGAGCAAGGGCAGTTATCAGCCGACTGCTTTCTCGAGGCGCTTTTTTGAGGGAATAAAATTGAATAGCTTAGTGCCTAGGTAACGAGATATCTCCAACCTTGAAACTCGACAGACCGACAGCATTCTGAAGAGACCAACTTCCAGTCGAACGAGGGTTGCTTTAATCAATCAAGTATTTCAACAGTGACACAATCAAAGCTAACGCGTCTGACGGATATGAATAGCCCCTGTTCCCTCTCTAATGCTGTCTCACCGAGCAGCAAATTCAGGGCTCTTCTGATTCTTAGGTACTAATAGCTGAACAGTAGGCCCAGAATAAATAGAGAGGCCCAAGGTATAAACTAGAATTTCCGCCATAATTTCTGTTCTATACACTGCTAGCGTTTTAACTTTGATATATTCTTGACGCTAATACACCTTCAGTAGAGCGGAGAAACACTAGCGGTGAAAATAGTCGTCCGTTAGTATGCTCTGAGTACAGAGCTCTAACGCGCGCACACAGTACTAGCAAAATATATTCAACGCCAATAAAGAACATCGATTGCATGGAATGCATTGTGTTGTTGCCTTACTGAGCCCGACCGTCACGAGCAGCTGCAATATATAGCCCTCAAGGCCGGGTTTGCTCAGCTGCGGTCAAAGGTTAAGGCGAGAGTACTAATTTACTTCAAAGTGGATCTCAATCGTAAAGGTTTTAATGTACACTCTTCCTCAGATTAATTGAACACGCTTTGAATACATTGAATTTGGAATGCGTCAGAGTGGCGAGGCCTGACGCTTTACCCCCAAGTGCTTTCGAGAAATGAGAGAGTGTAGTGCCAAACATTAGGCTTACGTGTATTAATTTCTCAACCACAAGTGATGATGCTAAACAGAGTGATTAGTGATATGCATGAAGGCGCATTGCCGCTCTGCAGCCTCTGTACCAGGTCCTCTGGAGAGGCTTGCCCGGCTGTAGCGGTTGAGATACTACCTTCACTTTTGATACACGCATAAAGCCTTGAACGACATCGTACTGGCCGGATTTTATGAGCCATGCAATGAAAAGAACCATTGCATATTACCTACCAGCAGCAGGGAAGCATCCCCCTGAAAACCTATTTAAGACAGCTTATCTTCCTACTTTTGATGTATCGAGAAAATGAAAGTTAGGGCTATTCTCGTTGCAATCCCAGAACCTCTTCGTGTAGCAAGCTACGATGCTGGATACTAAACAGGGTTGTCTATGAGAACTTGAGACCCACAGTTGGGCTTGTCTTGGGAGACTCCTCGCCGCTGGTTTCTATATATACCGCTACGAACATATGGAAAACAAAACTGACGTAAAACCACAAACTTATGAAATCGACTGAGCTAATCAGATACTGACGATATCTTCATGATCTACGGAGAGGGCTGTAGCATGCAATCATAGGTCTCGCTACCACAAGAAAATCATTCAATTGCATTGAAGAAGAAAAGAACTTAAAACATTTTAAATACCGCAATTTATACGCGAGAGGAAACACAACTGGAATTTGCGTCGCCATAGAAGTCTTGGTATAAATGGCTCCTTGTCAGTTGACCCTTCAGCTGCCGATACAAGACAATCCATCACCAATTCATTGTTGTGTCTAATCACTCAGGTAGTGTCTTAGCAAGCCTTCATCACACCTTAGCGTCACCTAGAAAATATCTGCAAATTCAACGTCGATTCTCTAGGTGCCGCCTCTGGACATATCACTTTGAATACACTCCCAGCGACAGAGATAAACTAGACCAAGGACGCGGTTGCACATGTGTCCACGGTGAAGCACGGAACCCCCTATGCTGTCGGGCTTCATGTGAGCCGCTTTGAGTGTTTGCATTACCAAGTACCGATTCAAGCCTACATATTTGTTCCCGTATCAATAGTCAAGGGCATGATTAAATACAAAGGAGGATAGCAGGCGATTATCGTTGACATCAGTCCGATGATGAAAGATCTGCGAGGTTGAATTTTGATGCTTTAACGCGGTGGCTCGTAGAAGATAGAGATGTTGATTTCCCGCCAAGACTTTCACAAGATGAGACATTAAATGGAGGCTTTGCATGTCTCTTCATTGAGCAGCAAATACATCTTTGAGTAAAAGAAATACTTTCGTCTATCACGGATGGCCGTGAATGAGGTCCAGAGTTGGGCCGAAAGCAATGATATTGATCCTGATCCTCGCCGTCGTCATAACCATACTCTCATCATCTCGTTCCCTGTCGCATAACATCATCTTCATCTTCAAGAGAGCTCTATTGTCTTCACTCCTTGAACATGATGGAACCACCATCCCAGTCCGCCAGCCGTCCAACGTTCGCTCGCCCCTTCACCTCAAAACCCAACCTCTCATAAAACGGCTCAACACCCTTCAGACCAATAAGCCACGCCGGCACGCCCTCTTCGTCGACACGACGCAGACTATGCCTGACAAGAAGCGATCCATAGCCCTTGCCCTGGCACTCGGGCAGAACGCCCAGCGTCGATAGATACCATGCCGTCTTACGCTTGGGGTGCTCCGGGTCATTGATCAAGGGGTCGCTGGCGATGTGCGAGTCGTCAAAGGCGTCGAGCATATCCACATTCCTCGACTTTGGGGGCCACAGATAACCCGTCAAGGAGTTGATGCCGAGAAGCACGGGCTTGAGCCAGCCGTGGACGGTGAACCAGCCCTCGTGGGCAGATTTCTCGGCTTCGGTGGGGTACGGCCGGCGCCACCACGCAAAGGCGACGACCCGCTCGCCGGACGACGATGCGGCGTCGGGAACCGTGAGGACATAGAAGAGCTGCTGCTCGGGGCCCCAGTAGCGAGCGTAGAAGAAGCGGTGTGCCCATGCTCGAAAGTCTTCTGGGTGTTCTTTTCTGTGAGGGTGCATCTTGTTGAAAATCCAGTCATCGGCGAAGGCGGCCCTGAAGATCTCGGCGGCAGCTGCCACATCGGCGGAAGTGCCTTCTCGGATCCGGAATTCCGGCTCGGTCATGATTGCGATTTGCGGCGTAGATCTGGGTTGGTGTAGGATGGTGGCTGATTGCCAGCGGCGAGATGCAAGAGATAGAACAGAGATTGAGGCGGAATTACCGATGATGCGAATGAACTAAGGCAAGCTCCAAGACGGCGTCCTCGGCTTGCGGATGGTGGAGAAGGTTGGTTTGCGTGCAATTGGCCAATGAGGTAATCCAAATCCACTTGCCCGCAATGGCATCATTCAGATGTTGATTGACTTGATAGGTGAGCTAGAGGCAAGGAGTGCGTTCCTTCGTCGAATCAGAAGCTGAAGGATTTGTATTTAGCGGTATCATCGGGCCTGTATGGTGAAAGGACTGTGCAGGTCAATTTAAGGGCGGATGAACATCCTTGGCTTGTCAAGTTCAGGGCGGATGACTCAACCGGCAAGGCGCAACGCGGGGAACTGCTTCTCCAAAAGTTCCCCCAAAGTCCCATTTTGGCGCGCCGCAGACTGCATCACAACGGGGCCGGCCCGGACACGGAAGGCGGCAGTTGCCTCTTATCTCGCGATAGTGTACAATTTACTCTGTGCCTCGGTCAAGATCGCAGCGGAGAAAGAGTCGTTTTGGGGGAAGATAACCGGTTGAGGATTCCCACGATGCCAAGTCTGGGGACGGCTTCGGCTTGCCGAGCCGGAGATTTCAAACTTCGTCCCGAAGCCGATGCCGGTGGGTTGAAACACGGCCGCCGGCCAGTCATCTCGGCCAACCGCCGGCCGACATTCTCCAACAACCACTTTGGCCCCCAAATCCTCCCGGCACCAACATAGAGTATGGTTGGGCAGAATTGCAACCTGTCCACATGTGATTCATATGACTACTATCCACCTCGAGCCGACCTGAACCTTGTTCATGGGCTGTTTCCCCCCGACGGAAAGACGGGACGGATGGCGAAGGTTGCACAGACTGGCGGCTCCGGATTCTTGGGACGCGGGATCTGCTTGGTCTTCGGGATTTGGTGGAATACCGCTACTTTGAGCGTGGCGGAATAGGCGCAAGAACAAGCGGCAGTATCAACGGCGGCGGTGTGGCGGTTTGTCAGATATCGAGCTGGTTGCGGAGAGGGAGTTGCCGCAGATGCTGTGGAACGTCGGTTGGAAGCGGCAGGTGGTGGTCGAGGATGAAGCCATTTTCACCCTGGAACGTCAGCCCTACAGAAGGGGCAGCAGAGCCAAGAATAAGGTGTAGGGGTGCCTTTGGGCTGACAGCTGCAAGTCGTCTTCCTGTGCGGGCCGGATTCGGGGAGGATGGGTGCCGTCATTGGCTCGAGGGGTCGGAAATGGAAGGTTGAAGGAAGGTCTTCTCCCCCCAGAATAAACGGGTGGTAAGACGTGCATGGCGCTATTCCTTGTGTCTGTAGCTGGCTTGGTGTTACGCCGAGACACACAGCAAAGAAGGATGCGTTGACGACGTGGGTTTGGTTTATTTTGGATGCAATCGGTGATATCAGTCGCCTCATTCGGAAACGCAGTCGCGGTGTGGTGGGATTCTGCGGGCAGACAAAAGGCGTGCAAACGACATGTACCAGGGATGTTGAGTGTTGCGGCGATAGGCCTAGGACGGATGCGGGACGAACGGTGCCCTGGTCTTGCCCGTGCAGGGGAGCTGCTGACTAACTCATATCGATTGATCATTGGGCAGGAAAGAGGGCCCAAGCGCGTGTCAATACGCGTCCCCGCAGGCAAGACATTTGGCGTCGCTGAAGAAGCATTTGAGCATGTTCTATTCTTTCATCTGGAATCCGCCTTTGACGATCTGGCAGCAAGGAAGATTCGAAATCCGAGGTCCTGGATCGGCCTAGCCTCTGCTGGAATGTGCGCCGTGTCTGAGGAGGCGATATTGGCCGCAATCGGCTGCGTCGAGCTCTGGGCGCAACATTAGCCATGTGGAAAGGCGAATCGTCATTATCGAGGATGGAGTGCAATGAGATGATGGCAGCTGGCGGCATCACCCGTCTTGCTTGGTCCCACGTTGCGCAAGGTCAGAAATTAGTATGCATCCGGCGGCACACACGATGGTGGGCGTCTATTCCGTCTATTTCAAGTTACACACGCCTTCAACCGTCGTCTGACAGGCCGTGAGGAGCGGTTGCCATGTTGCACAGGAAGATCCGACAGAGAACGGGAATTACTTGCACCTGGTGAGGTGTTTGCAGGGGATGTCCTTGCGGTGGTGTCTGTCTTGTTCGAGTTGGTGTGGTGTTTTCCCTCAGTCCCATGTCCAATGGTTCAGGGCAAGCTCAACAGTCTTCAGTGGCCCTCTATCGCAGTGTTGCAGCGGGGCCGGGATTAAAGCTCTATCGAGAAGGGATCCGCCCAGGTTGCCTCGACGCTCCCTTTTCTCAATGGCAAAGGAGGGGGCAAGCATGACGGGAGAGTCTGGGCCTGTGGAGCAAGTCCGGCACTAGATCCAGCTCACAATTGCTGTGACTGGTAGCCAAGTGCTCCTGCCTTACCTTAATAATCCTCACAGCCCAGCCCGATTGCCCAGCGATGCTCATCTCATAACGGAAGCTTGGCGGGAATTGCTGTTGCCGGTTGCTGGTGCTGTTGCTGCTGCTGCTGCCGTTGCTTCGATCGGATTGTCGTTGTGCACCTCTCCTGCATGCCTCTTGGTTTGCTGTGCAGAGCTGTCCACCACTTTTTTGGTGGAGGAAGCAAGACATTGCCCGCCATTTGCGGCAGCTCTTGTCTTTGACCCTGGCTCTGCCAAAACTCACCGTCGTCGAGCTTTTTGTATTCTCTTTCCCCGTCTGTTTCTGCTCTTCGTTTTCTGTCTTTCTGGTCACTCGCAAACTCTGCCGACTTTCTGCGCCAATTTCGAGTCGTTGTTTCGTCGTTCGCTTCGCCGCCACCCCCACCAAGGACGGTTCGCCTTACTTTGTCTCCCACGACGTCGCGGCACACACGGCACGGCACGGAAGCCAAGGGGAACCAACCGGCACACGGAGACTGCGATGTCGTCAAGGCAGCTGCAGCGGCTCGCCGTCACGCCGCCGTCTGAAGACTCGGACAACGTCGTCCCGGGTTCGCGTTACACAAATCGTCAATCGCCTTCGTCCTCGAATCACCAGTCCCCCGCGGAAGCAGCCCCGCAACGCGCCCACCGTGCCTGCGAAAAATGCACGAGGACGAAGAAGAAATGTGACAAGGGCCTGCCCGCCTGTTCGAGATGCACCAGGTGAGTCAACGCCCCCAAAAATGCAGTGAAGCGCAGTCAATTTTGACGCAGCCAACAGACTCGCCACCAACTGCTGCTATGACTTTGTCGTCAACCCGCCGTCATTGACCATCGTCGACCATGGCGTCGCGGCCCAGCAGCCGTACAACGCGGCTGGCGATCCGGGCTCCGCCTTCGAGTGGCTCAACCAGGTCGACTTCACCGCCAGCCAAATCATGCAGCTTTTGACCAGCCGCGGCGTCGACTGGAAGGCCTCAGTCACGATGTATTTTGGTACAATCAACACATGGCTGGCCGTCATTCACCCCGAAGTCTGGGAGAGACGGGTCGCTGCCGCTCAACTCGAGACGAACCCTGACGACGTTGATCTAGCCCTCATGGTCTTGTGCATCCACCTGCTGACCATTTGGAACTGCGACGAGTTTTCGCCGACTGCCATGCTTGAGCATCCTCTGTATCAATCAGCCAAGAGGATATGGATTCTGAGGAAAGCCTTCAGCAAAGCCAAAATTGAGCACATCCAAGCGGGCGTCTTGATCTCTCTCTATGAGCTCGGCCATGGTAATATTTCCCGCTGCTACCAGACTTTTGGTGAGGCGGCTGCAATTGGCAAGGTCTTGTATTTGAAGCCTGGAAAGTACGTCAAGGAGGAAGAGGACTTGCCTGCCGACCCCGAGGAAGAGCAGAAGCGAGCCCTCTGGTGGGTTCTCGTCATCATGGACAAGTAAGCGTGCCATATCCCCGACAAGCCTCAACGTTGATCACTGACGACTCAGAATTTCTCACGAGCAATCTGCAACCCTGTGGACGCCGCTCCAGATGGACATGCCCGCAGAAGACGACCTGCTCCCGACCGAACACCACCTCTGGGATACTGAACAGAACAAAACAGTGAAGATGGTCAAGCGGTATCCGGTGACCATCCCGGCTTCAGTGCGAGTCGGCGCGTTTCAAAGGTCGTGTCAAGCGGCAATTCTCCTTGGCTACGCTTGCCATTGGGAGGTGGCCAGCGCCGAGCAGGAAGAGCCTCCAAGCGTGTACTCATTTGTGCAATTGGAGACAGCCACACGCAACCTCTGCGAAGCTCTCATCACGCGATCCGAGACATGGGGCGAGAACCTAAACACTTACGCCCTTTGCGCAAGGTTAGTTGCCCCTTGTTTGACCTATGAATCAATACTTACATATAGTAGTCTCTTCTGCCTTCTCTTTTACTCCTTCATGTATTCGGCCAACCATCCGGACGCGCCGGCGCGCGACCCCGAGACAGACATGGAAATGAAGAAAGCCGTCGCTGGCATCAACTTCACCATTGGCCTGGTCATCGATGGCTCGAGAGGCATTTTCAACGCGTACACCAACCAGGATGAGGTCTTGGAGCATTGTGCGCCGGTGTGGCCTTATGCACAGTACCACACAATGCAACTTCTGTTCCATTACGAAGCCTTGCTGGAAGATGGGCCAGGCCAACTAGCAGAAGTCAGGCAGAGTGTGGAGAACACGGCAAAGAGATGGGGCTGTTGCCGTTGGCTGCTGGAAGAGTTTGATAGAGTCCAGGCTGCTAGAAGCGGCGGAGCCACGATGTGCAGAAAGTGAGTTAATCTGCGTCAACTGTCTCTCGGGTTTCGAAGCTAACTCTACCAGGTGCACGCTCGGAAGTAGGGCTTGCGGACACTACCCATATTCCGACTGAAGGCCATGGAGATACGATTATTCGACGAGTTCGGTTCCAGACCTGCCGGGTTAATAGTCCCACGTTTATCGGGCTACATTTATCGGCCTTGGCGTTTGACCACGGCCACAAGACGGCATTGACCTCCTTGCAAACATACACGGGCGAGGAGGGCAACGTCTGGTCTGAAAGATTAATTGGAGACGAAGCTGACAAAGATGAGGCGTCGAGGAGGCGGCTTTCGACTTGGCAATTGCCACTTGATGATCTGTGTTGGTCACAAGCACCGTCGCATAATTGGAGTGTCGTCGATACTCCGTCATTCACCAAGCGCTTGAGTCCCGGCTACACAGATGCTGGTTGCGACGAACCGTAATACCTGAAGCAGGATTTTCTGAGTCCCCACTTACTATCGTCGGAGACCGGCAAAAACTGCTGTCGAAAGTGAGGCGGGGAAATCACCTGTGCGCTGAGATGCCCGATATGGTTCGTGCAGCCAAGTACCTGCGTGTGGTCGGGCAAAGGCCTTGTGGCAAAGCTGCTTCCCAACGGTGCGACAGCAATAGCAACGAGGTCTGTTTCTCTTGACAAGGCGCAACTGTGAGAGCTGCTGCAGGGAAATGCAACGCAGGCAATTGATGGCGCTGGTTGCAGGGCCATTCCGGAGGCGCACGGAGAACTCATGGCTGCGCAATTCGAGCATCCCCAGGAATCCGGAAAGCTTCGGGCTCGGATTATGTTGTGGAAGAGCCTCAGTTTCGCATGTGGGCAGAGGATCACTCAGATGACCACCTCACGGACTCCTGCACGTCGAGACTGCAGGTCAACACATGGTGCACAAGTTCAAGCTTGTGATAGACGCCCAAGGCTGAAGGCTGAGTCTGCAGAAGGAGCCAAAACTTCAAAACGAGGTTCACGATCCACGGAGGTTGACGTTCTGCAGCCCCCGCGAGAGGAGGTGGCATGGTTTTACAAACCCGTCCGAGCAGGTGCACTCAAGTTCTGCACGTCAAGCAGCTCAGGCCATTTTCTGACGAAACGCTGCACCCCATTTATTCTTCCGTGCCTTTTAATTCGTACTCGTGTGATTGTTTGTGTGATGTCGGTGACCGTTGACGAAGGCGAACCCCGCAACCGCCGTACCATCTGCCGTGATCGACCTCGAAATGAGTGTCTGAGTTTGCGTTACCGCTGTGCCACCACGCAACGCCGGAGAGATCAATTATTTGCCTTGCTTGTGCGTTCCAGTAGGTAAATGTCACTATCGGAGAAGGCAAGAGGGGTCCGCCACCAGTCGAAGATCCAAGTCGGTCCTGTGTCTGAGACATTTTTGTCTTGGCTGGGGGACCAAATGGTGTTTGTTTGTTTGCCATCACCTCGATCTGCCTGCCGCCACCTCAATGGAATATTGAAGAATGCTGTGTGTGCTTTATTCCGTATGCGGTCGAGAGATAAGACAGAGAAATGTCTCTGTTACTCTGGTAATGTTTATTTTGGTGCTCTATCGCGAAAGTGTGTCTCTCGTCCCGACGATGATGAATGGCGGGGGTTGTAGGGTGAGATGAGATGTCGTCAAAATAGCGAAAGGGAGCAAGGCCAGTTCCGTAGAGAACTCGGTCTTAGCCAAGTCCACGCGAGTGGGATACCGAAGCGAAGCCAAGACGTCGCTTCGCCGGGCTCTTTCGCTATTTCAACGTCCATTGACACACCGACGACCATGACGCCCAAAGGCATGAAAAACATACAAGAAAAAGCGACCATGATAGCGACTGGGACGGATATAATCGGATCACGGCGGACGTTGGAAGCGTTTTTTGGTAGTTCGATTTTTTAGTTAGCTGTTTAAGAGTCTTTCTTAGCTAGCTGTATGGAAAATTTTTCGAGACTAAAAACCGGCCCGACTCTAGTAGTGGTTGTAGTAGTAGTAATAGTGTGGTATCCAAAGAAGCAGTGATGCGGCCGGTGTTTGTTGAAAAACAGACAGAAAACTCGGAACGCCATTCGGGAAACTTGCTTCAAATTCCTCTCTTTCAGTTCACCCCGCCTGTCCCACAAAATCAAAGACCCCTTTCTCCGTATCTCACCCCGCCGCCAATGCAATGGAAACCTAGAAAAGACATAAAAAAATGTAACCCGACCCAAAAATGGGTCGAGCGGTGATGGGTGCCGGCTTTGTCGTTATGCCGCGTTCCCCACCACCAAGATTAGGAGCATGCCGTTGAGCACGCAGGCAGCGATGAAGCTGCTGTAGACTGCCACGCGCTGCCACATGCCAATAGGGTCGCGGCGGTAGATTGTCATGCCCAGGGCGATACAGGCGCTGAATAGAGAGGCGACAACACCGACCGTCACACCGGCGTCGACCTCGACGCGCATCTTGTGACGACCGGTCGTGATAAGGATGCCAGCGACGAGTAAAAGGAGAAAGGACATGAAGAAGCAGCCGATGGTGCTCCAGAACAGCACGCGCTCGCGGTACAGCCTCACATGTTGCTCGTTGATGCTCGGCAATGCGGCGTAATGAGCAGCATATCCTGATGCTGGGATGCCGTCGGAGCTTGCATATTCATCGTCCGTATCCGTGCCGAGCGGCGAGATGCCGCCATAACTCTCCAACAGAGGACCGTTTCCGAGCAGACGTTGTCCTTCGGGCGTGTCTCGCTTCGAGAACCACGTCCTAGCGTGGCGGAAGGGTGCTGAGAGGATCGCGCGCATCGAGTCCAAACCGGGGAAGCTTATGTCGTCGTCGGGGTTGATGTAGATGGCGTACTCGTCCTCGGGTCCTCCGCCTTCACTGCCATCATCATACTCGTTCCAGTAGTGCTGTTGCGGCTGGACAGGTTGACGGGGCGGTTGCCGCGCGGGGGGCAGCGGCGAGAAGAAATCGTTGGCAGACCCTCTACGGGACATGTTAGGCTTTCCGTCAGAGGAAGGCGAACTAGGCTCGCTCAACTGAGGAGTAGAAGTGCGCAGAGTGTTGAGAAGTTCTTCGTAACGGGTTTGAAGTTGGTTGAAGTCTCGGCGGGTGAAACTCTTGGGGTTGGCCAGAACGTTTTCGCGAAACCGCGCGCCAAGCGTGGGTGACCCTGTCCATTTCTTGACTCGCTGTCAGCGGGAGATAAGGCGGCGCATTGTGAGACGAAGGGTGCTTACCTTGTACTTCTTTGAGATCTTGCGGAAGGCGACAATCTGGGCATTGATAAAGCGGGCAAGAGCGAGGATGTCCTCGCCGCAGCGCAGCAGGTCCCTTTCGTACTTGGCGAATCGGCGGTGTCGCTTCAGGGAAACTTGGCCACCATCCTCGGCGCATTTGACCACGAGCTTCTGCACCTGGTCGGAGACATGTTCTGCAGCCCTTGTGTTAGCCAATTGGACTCGCACGCATGCATACTTGCTTATCGCAAAAACCTACGCATCCGTCTCGTAATCTCGTCCGCTTTGCTCGTCACGAAAAGGTCGACTCGATCGTGCTGCTGGCACAGCTCATTGTAGAGGTTGTCCTCGAACCGCTTGAGGGAGGCATCTTGGTGGCCCGGGATGGCGATAGCGGTAGCCTGGTCGCGTGACGTGTGTACCTTGATTTCGTGTTTTAGGGAATTGTAGTCGACGTTATCTGCGAAAGTCTCCAGTCAGCCGCGAAGGTCTTCACATGCCAATTGGGTGGTGGACCGGCAGTGCATCGACGGGGCAACGTACGTAGACTCCATTCTGGGACAGATTCCTGCTCGAGCTGTTCGCCGTATTTCATAGCCCTGAAATTCTCGCCTCTTGTTCGAGGGGGATCGTCGCCAATTGCGTGTGGTGAAGGGTTGACAGAAAGCGTGTGCGCTCGGCTGGGCTGGCTGTTTTTCAAGGACGGCGCGGAATCTTGTATTTAGTCAGGTCTGGTAGTGCCCCCGAGGAGTTGGGACTGGTTGGGTGTGGCAGAGATAAGCGGCCAGGGTCGGTGGTGCTCTGGGATGACGCAATGACGGTGACTCGGCCGTCAATTCGAAGCGGATGCGCAGGTGCAGGGAGAAGAAATATGGCACGGTCTATTGTACGGGTGGAATTATGTGCAGGGAGGCAGAAGAAGGTCGCGGAGAAAGTGCACGACTCGAATTGAAGAGAGCACTGCGGAAGGTTAAGTACGGTATGGACAGGAACGGGGATAAGTATGAAGGCAAGGTGCCGTGGACTACTTACCTTAAGAAGGGCCAAAGTCTAAATAGAATGGAGATTGGAGAGATTGGAGAAAGCGAGCAGTAAGGTACCTCGAGCGGTACAGCGGTACAGCGGTACAGCGGTATCCGTCACTGGGCAGTGGCTCTTCTTGCCTTGATAAAAAAAGGGCGACAGGGATCCGATGAGATGGACGTGGGGCGGGGAGTGCAAGACTGGCCGAGTGGACGGGGGGCGCGAGGCAGTGAAGGGTCTGGCTGCATGGATGCTGCTTCCATGGTTCAGGCCCAGTCCTGGTCGACCTGAGAGCAAGTGTCTGGGGGGTGGCTTGCGATAGGTGCGATACGGCGTCGTTTCCACTGGAGCGCTGAAGGAGGCAGTCCTGGTCTGTCTGTTCCAGCCCTTGGCCGTCGTCGACCGATACGTTCCCGGTACCCAGGCAGGTAAGCATCCAAACCGCGGCTACGGTCACGTCTTCAACGTCGACCGCACGCAACCCGACTGGCTGTCTTCCTGGTATGCGTACTTGTTTGATTTGTTGATGGTGTGGTCCCTGTCTGCATCTTCTCACTTATCTCAACCAGCGCAGCCGGAAGAAGGAGGTGCGCAGAGGATCGCTATCTGCAGCGGTAGCGGCTGCTGCATGCCTGCTCTCCAGAGTGAGAAATGGTTGCAAAACGTGCCTTGGCAGCTACGTCTTGGCTCGCAGCAGCAACTTGAAGCAACTGTGCAGCAACCCCCTCGACTCTATGACGCCGGTAGGTGCCACATTGTACACATGGGGGGACTTTATCTGCCAAGCAACCCGATGTACCTGTCTAGCGGCCATCGTGTATCATGAAGCGGAAGTGACCTCTGCCTCTCTTTCTCCTTCTCTCCATCTCTGTCTCCTCATGCGCGCGCAGCAGAGCTCAGCTGGGATCCAAGTCGGGTCTCGTCGGGTCTCCGCTCGCAGGGCGTTAGCACATTGGCGATATGACGATGGGGAGGTTGAGCTGGAGCTGCAGCCGAAGCGGAACATTCGTGGACCGTGGAGGTGCATGTTTTGATGGCCCAGCGATGCCCACTCCGGGCCCGGGGTCAAATTCCTTCAGTTCAGGGTCCCTCCTTTTCACCATTGCTCGCCGATGCCCAACGGCCAGAGAGTTCCACTGGATGCGACTGCGCATTGGCACTTGCGGATAGTAGTAGTAAGTGCTACTTATCTCATGTTTCTCTGTGTGGACAAAACAAACCTCTGCTGATTGCGTACGGATTGGCGCGGATTGTGAGATGGCCGTTACCCTTGACGTTGCAGTGTGAAGGTGCCGTTCTCGGCTCTCTCCTCGACTCTGTTTCGCTGCCGCTTCTGTGAGAGGCAGCTCCCTCCTGCCATGCACGTCCATTGCTGCTACCGCAATTGCTCCTGCTTTTGCTGCAATAGGTAGCAACAGCAGCGGCAGGCAGGTGCAGGCATCGTATCCCCACCAGGCCGGTGGACCTTCCCCTCGTCCACGTCGTGTGTCAGGGAAGGTGGTCCCAGTCACTGCTGCCCTGCGATACGGGACGCTGGAGGTTGACCCCCGTGCCTCCCCCCCTCCCCTCATGTTGGGCAATTCTTGCTCATCTCGGCCATTCTTTCCCTCTGCGTCTCGACTTCTCCAACTCCCTCCCTCCCAAACCAGACAACATGGACTTTGGACTGAAGAGCCAACAACAATGATTTCTCTCGTCCTCGTGCCATGAGACTGCATTTCACGCTGCTCGTGCCTCGTCTCGTGACTAAATCCGCCGAGCCGAGCCATGCCGCCAAAGGAATCGCAGTGGACATGGCGGTGGGAACGATGAAATCTCTGATTCGGAGCATCTCTTGTGTTCTAGCGCGACAGGGGCTGCAGTGACCACTCACAATCCGGCTTCAGATCACGATGGCCGTTCTTTTTGCCCTCTTCGACGCAAATACATGCTGGGACAAGCTCAACGGCAACATCAACGGCAATGCCAGTGGACTCGTGGCCCAAGAAGAAGAAACCGGCAGAAGCCGTGTTACATCCTGCCTCTCGCCAATGTCGGATACTCTGCTCATTCGACGACGGTGGCCATGCGGGCTTGCAGCTTGCAGCGTCTGAGGACAATGCCCTGCCAGAAACTCTGAGCAAGCTGCTGCATGGCACAATACCTCTCTCCCATCGGGGATACCTTCGCCTTTGCTTGCAAATTGCGGTCTGACTCGTTATATCCCACCACTGTCACCTCATGTCCAACCATTGCTCGATTGACTTCTCTCTTGTCACCGCGCGTTCGGGCTCGTCGGTGCATTCACCATTTCAACCACAACCTTGCTGCTCGCTTGCATGCAGCGCAGAGCTGCACTTGCACAACCAACCCATTGCGACACGACAGAGTTTGGGCTTTAAAAAGCACTTCCCGGGTTGCTCGCAGTCTCGGCCCCCATTCATCGGCACGCACAAGGCCCAGCCCAGCACAACCCAGCGCAGAGACCCGGCACAGATAAGATTCCAGTCTGCTGCCCCCTACTCCGTAAGCGGACGAACCTAACATGGTCAATGAGCACATGCTCACTTTCTTCATTTGACAGCTGGCCGTCGCACTATCGCGACGAGATAAACTTCGTGTCACCTCTCCGCAAAATTCCTTTCCTCTGACTGGCCCGGTCTCGGTTAGGAGCCCATGTCATGGCAGCTTTGCGTGCCATGCGACACCATGCCAGCGGTCTCCCATCAAGATGTGTCCACTACTGCATAGCATGCTGGTCTAATGCCTCCATTCGGATGTACTCGGGCGCTCTCTGCCGTCTTTGCGTCTGGGCCCTTGGTTATTCCGCCATTCCGCCGCAACGCCGCTCCGACACACGCCAGAATGCTTGGAAGCCGTCACTTTCAACATGTCCACGATCCATACTTGTTACAAAACGAAAGAGTCACCAGAGGGTCTCTTCATCTTTCTTGGACCGTCCATGATCGCGCACAGCTGTTACATGTAGCCTCCGGTCGGAATATCAATCCGTCCTTCCCGCTCAGCTCCGGAATTCTGTTGCAAGACGACCCGAAGGTTTGGCCGAATCTCGAAGAGGCCGAGCCAACATCCTCGCCGCCGGTGTGGAGCTGATGGCGGGCCTCCGTAGACGCTGAGTCAGAATCTACAAAGCGTTCAATTGGCCGGCTATTTCCTCACTACAAATCTGATTCACTAACATCTCTCAGTATCGCAGCCCACACTCTGCCCGTCACCCGGCATCAAACATCAATCCGTCTGCTTCTGTCCATTTCTCTCCACTTCCTCCACTGGAAATGCATCGCGACGGAGTTGGCAGACAGATGCAAAATCGCCTTGACCAACCTGCTCTTGGGTCAAGGGTCCTGCGCCCAGGCTCGTGGCCCGCGGTGAGCCGCTTACATGTAAACCCACTTTCTTGCGGCGGTGGATAACAAATGCCTGCTCTCGTACATCCCACGTGCTCGATACAAGAGATCTATTGGTCTCTTCGCGCTTTGCATCCCAACACTCCTACGCAAAGGCACCGCAGGCGTGCATCATCACGCATGGCCATGGGATTTTTGACATTTCGCCCACTGTGGCGGTTTGCTACCGATAGGTCACTGTCTGTTCTTGCCGTCAAGACAAGCAAGGCGCCAAGGAAATACTCAACTGTGCCGGCACAACAACATGGCACTGCGACATACACCGATAGAAGTACATACGTACTTGCGCAAGACAATCATTGGTACCAAGAGTCCAATCCGGTCTCGCTTACAGAGTACAACCAATGTTCAATAGGTCTGCAGTCTTTCCCCCTCCCACAGCCTTCGAACGCGGATCGGAGCGGCACAAAATCACCTGTTTCGCCGTCTGCACCTCCTGATTGTTCGCAGGATAGTGGCGCTCGAGGATCTAGCGGGACGCTTCAGGATCTATGCGAAGGCCCCGGTCGAGTCCAGGATATTGGGCACTGGAGATGCAACGTTCCCAGGGCTCGCAAAGAAGGCAGCTCAACCTCGGACTTCGACGTCGAGGCCCCCAAACTGCCCCGCCATCACTCCGCCCTCGAGGGTAAATTGGAAAGAGACGAAGGATTGCAAAAGGTCCTAGTCCATCACGGAGCCGCATCTGCACAGATTTGTACCCTGTTCCGGGTAGATTCTCGACCGTTGCTGCAGTCATACCAATGTAAGCGGAGACAGAAACACAGAGCGGGTTGAGACCTTGGAGTCCCACCGACCGGGCATTTCGAGGGCGAGCACGCGACTCTATTCCGAATCCGTCACCGAGAGCATCCCAACGGGTCTCAAGCAGGGGCAAATTGAAAATCTGCACCAATAACACTGAACTGGAATTCTAGCGGCCGCTTGAAAGGGTATTTGCTCGCGTGCTCCGTCAGTCGCAAAGCAAGTCGAGGGGCCCATGTCCGCAGGTTAAAAAAAAAAATCAATTCAGCTTCCGCATGGAACTCTCTTGAACATCCGAGACGGATCGGCGGATGTTGGAGCCCCGTCGACACCTTCCGATGGCGACCCGCCCGCACTGGTTCAGCCCCCCGAACTGCATGGAGATTTGAGGTTTATCCGCGTCTTGTTTCCGCCGATACGCAAATGGTTGGCTATTGTCGGGCCAGAGCCCACAGCTCGGTCGAATCCCACGGGGTCGAGTGATACTAAGAACGGGGTCAATAGGGGAGCAGTCACATCTCAGCCGTGAGGCTATGGTTATGGCCCATCAAAAGAAGACGGCAAAATCACCCTGACATCTGTACTTGCTACAGAAAAGCCGAGTCGCAGGATACACATTCTGTACTATCCAGGGGTGACATTCACGAGTGTAGTGTTCCGGTTCAAATACCCACACACCTCGGCGAATCTTCCCGTTCTCTACAGCCGCCTTCGCATGGCAGAATCTTCAATAACCCTTATCGATCTGCATTCGTAAAGGCACTGGCCTGAGATCGGATCCCTAGTAACGCGCCTTCCGGTGCTTTAACCTTCCAAAATTGGTTAGATCTCGATGCCAGGCGCTTGTATGCGTTGCAAACCTGCCCCCAACTAGAAGGGACCCTTGCAAAGCCTTGTTGGATAGGTTGACGTACGCTGGCTTGCGAAGCTCCTACCCGACAAGGAAGTACTGTACGCCGACCCATCATTTTTGTCGTTCACATCGCGAGCAACGACGACAACAACAGCCGATCATGACATCGGTCAGCGCTCGCTACAAATCAGTGTATCATTGGGTGCGGAAAACTGTGAGTGGAAAAAATATCTCCTTCTCTCAACTTCGTATTCCGAGAAACTCAATTACGGCCGAAGCGTTGTCTTTTGACATGCGTCTATCAAACTTTATACAAGGAGTTGGTTAGTTATCAGTAACCTCGCAACTATTGAAGCATACTTGGGCCTAGCGGCCCAGCGCAGCTGAGCAAGGGCCTCCGACCGGCAAATGCCAAGGCAACACTGAAAGGTGGGGACCGTACGGGAGCGGGGCCCGGCTGGCCGGTCTTCTCGGGCCGGGGGCTTGGGGGCTTGGGGCTGGACGGTTGGTGTACCCTTGCCGATAGAAAATTTCTCCCTCCGTCTCCCCTCTCTTTCAATTGACCACCCAATCCATGCGTATTTTATACGATGGGCGGGGACCATAAGAAATTTTGAGGGACGTGGCAAGTTGCAACCCCGGTCCTGCTTTCGCATTCGACGGCGGCGCCGGGCTGAAGTCTTTTGTGTGAATTGCCTTCTTTGAGTGGGATTGGAAAGGGCGACAACGTCCATATGCATGTGTGAGGCAGGGGGCTTGCTGGCAAGTTGCTGACGGCGTGGCTGCGGACAGCTGGTCGACTTGTGGTTTGTGGGAAAGACCCCGAAAGAGGGGTAAAGAGGGAAGAGGGAAGAGGCAAGAGGATTATGGCAGTGTGCTTATTCCCGTTGGCTTTTTTGGGGTCTGAGGGTGTAGGACTGCGGCATATGTAACCTTTAGCCTGCTCATGTTGAAATGTGCACGAGTTTCGATTTTCAGATGAGCCTTTGGATTGAGAGAAGTGAAAGATGTCTTTGAGGCTTATGATTTTGACTGAAGCAAACTTAAGTTCTTAGATACTGATAAGTACTGCTGGTTATTCCTGGGCTACGCTTAATATGCATAGGAGGTTGTCGTAGATCTCCTGGCTGAGCTTCGCATAACTTGGGGTCCAGAGCTTGGGACTCAGAGGTTTGCTCATGGGCTTTGTGCGTTGTCCGATGCGTCTTGCTCGGGGGCATCAGCCGTCTCGCGCTTCTGTCACTTTCCCACAGATATTCTATGTCTCTTCTTGGTTTTCAGCCTTGGCCCTTGTCTGTCTTAAAGTGGGTGTGATAGAACTGGCGAGTTACATGGAATGGGGCTATAAGGTGGTCACTTTAATGTTTTTTTTTCCCAGACCTAGGCGTGTTCTCTTGAGTCTAGAGTTATTATTCCTAGAGATAGATATCAAAAATCTAAGCAGGGGCTCTTTTCTTCTCTACGTCCAGCGTCATAACTCCTAGCTGATTAGAGTGGGAATATGCGCGTGAAGATAGTTAGAAACAACATATAGTCAGCTAGAAAACTTTCAAGGTTCCTTGAAAAATAGACACCATGCAGCATAAGTTGCTTAACATAGGAGACATCACCATAAAAGGACGCTCTCTCAGCCTGCTAGTAGCCTTTGACCAGCAATGATCTCTCCAGTGATCGCGCAGACAATAGGGTTGATTCTTCACCCCCCATGTGAGGTTTGCACGCTTTATGTGATTGATTCCCTGGCACCTTGTTCTCGTCAGAACATGCTTCTCTACGTCCCTCATGATGACTCTTTGTGTATACGTACAATGCTGCGCGATTAGACAGCTTCCTTGCATAACGTTTAAATCAGATTCAGCTTCTCTGCGTCCGTCATAGTGTTTCTTTATGTATATGTGCATTCCTGCGCGATTACGCAACATTTTGATTCTTTTACGCTGCAATAACGCACTGTGAAAATATAACTTTACCATTTGACCCCAAGGGTGGATGCATCTTTGTACTGCGCAGCGAAGCTATATCGCCTATCAATTTGTCAAAGCTAGCTTCGATGTATGCAAGTTCTCAGATCTTAGTGAGGACAAATGGTCACCCTTTATCTCAGTTTAAGGCGGACTGAGAACTGCGGACACCAGAGTATAAAATGCGTGTGTTTGGAGTTGCTGGTCACAGCCGCCAGCAAGACAATGCGAACGCATTGACCGCTCAAGAAATCAGCCTGGATGTAAGTGCTGTGGTCTTTGTCTCGCATTGAATGGAGCGAGGTGTGATGGGAATCGTGATGATAACAGCGGTAGGTGTGCCCCTGTATGGTGAACTTTTGTCTCGCTCGTCCGTCATGCCTTTCATCTGGCGTGTATTCTCTGATGTGTATAAAGCTTTTCGTCTTGCCTCTGTCTTGATTTCGTTTAGCGACGGCAACTGCGCTAAGTCTGTGGACAGCCTTGTTCAGGACAGCATGAGAAACAGATGGGAAGTGCGCGTCCATTGGGGTGTTCGCTGCTCCCGAGACATTGTGCCCTATTCTTAAGCATTACACATGCGGTCTTATATACACTGGCTCTGGTCTATATGTGAGTATGAGTGAGATAGCACTGAGATGCTGGCACTTCTCATGTTCTGTCCTAGGTCTCTGTCGTTTGCTTTGCGCGCGCAAGTATTGGGTGTAAGTATCGCCGCTGTCTATGTCATTGATTGCAGTTACATCTTTATCAATTTATCCCATCAAAGGTGTTGAGACTTTAGCAAGTTGGCCGATCTGATTTCTGATGAAAAAGTCCGGATGAATTGTTTTGAATAATCTCCTAATATGCTGAATTGAAAGGTCATGAATAGGTCTGATTGCCACACACAATCAGTGTTGAATTGCTGGACCACACGAAATGATGATGACTGTGATAAGATAAATGATCTTTCCTGACAGAGTACAGTTGAGCAGGTTCACAAACTGGCTGCCCTGGGTCAGCTATTGTTTCCCTCACTGGATGTTAGAAATCTCTTAGCGCATAGAGTGAGGTAGCCGACTCTTACATTTTCTACTATCTTCACACTCACCTCTGATGATCAAACGCAACGTGGACCTGGCTTTCAGAAGGATAAGCAATAAGTAACACTGAGAAGCCTCTGCAGTGGCTGTCTACAAGAAAGCTGTAGACTGATGAAATAGAGTGACACCATACAGTGACACAGGAAAGCATGCTGTCAATTTGCCGACTAACCGAGTGTGCCATCAGCTAGGAACGATAATTGAGACTGCAAATTTCTTCCACACCCAAAGAATAAAGATAGAACCAGCGTGGCGTGGCTGTGCCAAGCCTCGTCGTCACTTTGTGAAGCATGGTGTCTGATGTGTGGAAATGGGCGTAGAAAAGCTGGGTGTCTGCTGTCCAGAACCCGTGGACCCTTTCAAAGCTTGTGCGAAGAGACTCGCCTCCGAAAAAGGCAACTTCCCGGCCGAGACCAAGCCGGAAGCTTTCCTCCTCTAGTCTGTAGAGCCCCTCGCCACGTGCATCAATGGCATCACCATTGGGTCTGGAATGGCGTTTAATTCTGATTCTCCTGACAGGAACTACGTTCCATGCCTCTGCGCTGCTCAGAATGTCTCACTTTGCGCAGCTTAGCTGACCAAGCGAGGCCCGACGGCCCGCTCACCGCCACCTTCAAGGGACCATGAGACAAACATGACAGGACAATTAACGATTCAATTGACAATGTTATCGGACTACGATCTTGATTGGCTTGTCTAGCGCCAAGTGCCACTTTTGCTGGCATGCCAAGTCCAGGTTCAACAGGGGAGTTCATCTCAGGATGGGGTCATGTTGATTCTGGTTCCATTAGCCTCACAGCGGGATGTTGTAAAATTCACTCAAACAGCATTCCTGTGCCCTTGAGCAAGGTTAACTAGAGACAAGCGTGAAAGTGGGCTTGTTGATCATCAGCGGCCTTCTATGAGAAAGAACCATTGAGTGCTGAATGTACTGCCTACCTACATAAGGTAGCAGTAGTTGTAGCCTAACATAAGTACCACAGGCTGACGACACTCAACTCTGCTTTCAGTGCACGAGAGTTCAAATTTAGTGAGGACAACCACCTAATATGATTCGACCGTCTACGCTAGCTGGCATTGCAGCACTATGGGTAACGACAACGGTAAATGTCGTCCACTGCCAATATAATTACCTTGGATGTGGCGCCATTACCGATTTCGATAACCAGTTCTACAACATAGGCCCCGCAGATCCATCAATCTGTCCGCTCTACTGTGCCTCCAACTCCGGAAGTGACTACATTGCCCTGTACGACCAGGACTGTTATTGCAGCCGATTTTCCGTAACCCCGGCCTTTGAGGCAAATCCAGCACCCGACGACTCCCTCTGTACTATCGACTGTACGAATCCTCAAACACCAGGACAAAAGTGCGGCGGCGTTGTGAATGGCATTACCGTATACAATATCTACGGTTACCAGGCTATCTCAACTTCGCCTGGGAGTTCGACAACATCAAGTTCGAGTAGCAGCTCTAGCACTCTCACGAGTACCTCGGCCGCGGTCACAACAACTTCCTCGAGTAGCAGCACATCAAACACCGCATCCTCATCTACACCAACATCGACCAGCGCCACTAGCTCTTCAAGCTCAACCGTCACAAGTTTAACAATTACTTCTTCGACCTCGAGTACTTCATCGACTATCTCTAGCACAATAGAGACCAGCAGCGAGAGTACTTCTTCCACGATCACTTCCACTTCGTCCAGTGTTTCGTCACCGGCGAGCTCATCATCCTCTTCCTCAACCTCCGCAACTGGAGCTTCTACCTCATCATCCACTGCGTCGACAACTACACCAACGACGACACCGACAAGCTCTCCCGCCTCCACATCACCTACATCTACATCTTCTCAAAGTTCTTCATCTTCAACAGGTATGCTCACGCCGCTACTACGCTAGTATAGTCTAACGATATCGGCAGATTCATTCTCTGCCAGTGCCAGCTCGGATGCCGTTAGCTCTACGTCCCCTAGCCCACTTTCAACGTCCACTACGAGCATCAGAAGTAGCAGCAGCCCCCCAGTTATCTCATCGAGCGTGTCCTCAAGCGACATCCCAACCCCTCCCCAAACAACAACATCCATACCAGGAGTCTTCAGCCCCTCATCCTCCTTAAGGTTCACGAACTCGAGCATTCCGGCATCAGTACCAACGACTTCGCAAGTGATCACCAGCTCACCCATTGTCGTAGCACCGTCTCCGAGCCCCATAGAGACCCCTCCAGTCTCAGAGCCAAACTCCAACCCTGGCCCAGTGCCTGGGCAAAGCTCTTCTCGGACCACATTGCCCGTCGTCAACCCGAGTCCGAGCTCTAGCCCCGGATCCGTCCCAGCTTCTCTTCCCCTCTCCGTGCCGTCGTCTCTGCCGACCTCTCTGCCAACTTCGCTCCCGGTCATATCAGTTCCCAGCTCGGTGTTGCCAGTTTCATCGAGTATTCTGATCCTAAGTTCGGTACCGGCCGTGTCAACCTCGAGCCCCATCTCACCATCTCCGAGCACGTTGGTCTCCGTATCGAGCGTTGCCACACCGGCACCCTCTATCCAGTCATCCAGCGAGATCAGCGTCTCTTCTAATTCTCCTGTCGTCATAGTGACGAGCAGCTCGACGACTGTTGAGGAGACGCCTTCAACTACTATCATCACACAGATCCCATCGAACACGGTATTTGTCAATTTACCGATCAAATTGGTGATCCGCGCCGCTGTCCCTCAGTCCCCAGCTGAGACGACGGGCGTAGGTGGTGCTCAGCGACGACAAGCTGACATGGTCCAGTATCTGAAGCTTTGAGCGAATCTGATGAGATTATGAATGTACGCAAGAACCGTATGTAATTAATGTCTAATGATTTACAAACACCTACAAGTATATTGTGCAAGTGAGGTTTTGACTTGCTAGCCTGGACGCGTGCAGGTTCACAACCCGCAAACGCCCTATGCGCTTCTATCTAGGATACTGTAGAATCAGTCATATAATCTTAGGCTTCAACTTTGCTGTCGCAAATTTTGTTGCTCGAGAGAAAAGCACAACCATAAAGATGCCCACTTCTTTAGCAAACGCCCGAAACAATCGGGGTCAGAAATGAAATCACCGAATATTTCAACCGCTCGGGTATACTTACCTACTCTCAGGTGTCTGACAAGGCTGCGGACCATCGACTCAAGTCGGTTGGTGAGTCGGTCGGTATGGAGACATGCCAAGACCCAGAGCACCAAAGGACCGATGCCAAGTGCTGATATGGGTACGAAACTGGCCGCCAAGCCTCGTAGACGACATTTCCTGAGGATTCACTGGCGCACTAGAGCACTATAATGGAGTGCGACATTTTATCAGATCATGGATCGACAAATCAGATGGATCAGATAAGATTTCAAAGTCGGAAAGTGGTGGCAGTGTGGTCGGCCTTCTGTCCGAGTTTTCGACGCGAGAGAGTCTGGCCTGGCTTGGCCTTGACCATGGGACTTTGCGAAAAATTCTTAGCCAACATAAGAGTCGCATTCACCTTCAGGCTCTTGTGTGTGTTCTTGCTCTGTAGGGTGTTCTCAAGTCGCCCATGATGGATGCCGCTCTGAAATCCCATGTCCTCGTCACGGACAACGAGAAGTCGCCAGAACCGCCAATTTCAGAGACCAGCGCACCCCGAGACAATGATGACGAAACACTGCAGAGGATTCCCTGGTCTTACAAATGGATCGCTCTTGTTTGTGTTGTTTCCCTACCCATTGGGCATACCTGGACCGGCTCGGCTCTCGGCCCGCTGAAGAACACCCTCCGGAACGAGCTCGACATCAACAATGCGCAGTTTGGCGTGATCAGCAGCGCGGATGCATTCGTCAATACGGTTTTTCCCATCATAGGAGGTTTGATCCTGGATTGGTGGGGCCCGAATATGGTGACCATGTGCTGCACGGCGGTCATCCTCGTCGGCTCCGTGGTTGCGGCGGCCGGCGTGCAAGTGGGGTTGTGGAGGGTCCTCGTCTCCGGACATGTGCTGATGGGGTTCGGGATTGCGGTGCTTGACTCGGCGACGCAGAAGGTAGGCTCATTGCGGGCATTTCAGGGACGCCTATTAGATGCATGATATGCGTGACTAACGTCAATCGCAGTTCTTTTACCACTGGTTTGGTGCCTCCGGTCTAGCCTTCGCCTTCGGCCTCGAAAGCGCCATTGCCAACACCGTCAGTCTCGTGTCCGGCATGGTGGCTATCCCCATTCGCGACGGGACGGGCTGGTACGGCTGGACCTTCTAGATTCCCGTCTTCTTCTGCGGCTTCTCGCTTGCCGTCAACATCGCATACGTCTGCTTCGAGCGCCTCGCAGTCCCAGCACAATTTCGCCTCACTTCCGGCCGAGCCAAAGCTATTGCGGAGAAGCAGAACTTGTCGGATCGCAAGAGATTCTCGTGGAACGTGTTGTTCACCCTGCCCTGGGCGTATCTTATGCTGCCTGCAACACAACTTCTACAGAGTGGTGCTGCAGGTGGATTCAGCACCAGCTCTGCGGACATCATCTTTATGAAAGGGTACACTGAAGAGGTGGCTGGGTACTTGTCGACTGCGCAGAAGATTCTGCCAATTGTGCTGAGCCCTGTTGTTGGACTTGCCATTGACAAATATGGACACCGGTTTCACTACGTTGCAACTGCCCCCATACTATGGATCATTGCCTGCTCGATGCTGGGCTTTACCGACATTCATCCGACAGCAGCTCTGGTCTTTTCAAGTCTGGCAGGTGTGATCAACTCTATGCCGTTGCAGATCTGCATTCCGCTGCTGGTTGCAGATCAAGCCAAGATCGGGACGGCCTTTGGTGTTTGGCGAGCGTTCAACAATTCCGGCTCAACGATCGTAAGTCGGCCTCACCCAAAAGATTATCTGGAGTCATTTTTGCTGACTTAAGAGTGTAGATGGACGTCGTCTTTGGCGCCCTCCAAGATAGCACCGAAGGCATTGGTTATTCGAAGGTGCTTATCGTTGCTATCGCGATCAAAGCCTGGGCGTTCGTGTTGGGACTTTCGTACATCTTCATCGACTACAAGTTTCTCGGCAAGGGCATGACTATGACGAGGAAGCAGAGAGAAGCTAGGGAGGCTCAAATCGTTGACAGAGAGGCTGATCCCCTGACAAGACGAACCTCGAAGAAGTGGTTTACTACTCTCACATTCGGGCTGTTGCTTGCCATCATAGCGAGCGCATGGGCCGTTTTTGTGCGGTACTTGATCTGATTGACATCGCGAGTAGTTGGGGGGACTGAAACAAATAAGTGCATTGGGCTTGAGACAGGAGAACCTCTCTGAATCCAGTGTGGATTTCTGTCGTCAATTCGCTACTTCACTTGCAGTCTTATTTGTCTGAAATGCTTGGCATTAGTGTCCAATAATGTGCTAATGTCATGTTAGAAACGGGAATTTTCAGTGCGCCAATAGGGAACTTACCGTGATGAGATTAGGTGTCATGTAAGCCGTTTCATCTTAATGCCTGCCCCGATCAGCGCATCTCCGGGGCGGAAACGATGTATTTACCGAGAGCGAGGAAACGAGAGGTCTCCCGTCAATTGCGTCTTTGTTGATCCAGAACTTGATGGCATTTTGCTTTTTCATGGTAACATGAGGTCACGGTTGAACGCGCTCACTAGACATCATTCGTGCGTTGACCAGGATTAACTTACGGCTGTCAGCCAACATCGATAACCTTGAAACGTTATTTCAACCTGAACCGTGTTCACTCAGCCCATGGCATGTACGCACCTCGATCCGGCTTTTTTGCGGACTTTTTGATCCCCGATGAGCAGCAGCGGCGGCAGACAGTCCGTCAACGTAGTATCCATTGGATTTGGTGAGTGGAGATTCTCGTAAAGACCTGCAAGATCCCGAGCTGTTCAGCGGTCACAACGCTCCTTTTCCCCAAAGCTCATGCTTGGCATCGAATACGGGACACGGGATCATCACACCATCATCGTGCTGGGCAGAAATCTTCCACAAAGCACGATTCGAACTCCTATTCGAGCCATTTTCTCGTCAGATCTCAGGACCAAGAGTCTGGGGAGAACCCTCTAAACAGGAAACAGGCCCACCGAACTAGCTATGCTTGCTTATGCACCCCTGTAATTGAGTGCCTCTAGGCGCTTCGGATTGGGGAGGTGGATACCCCATCAGGAGAAGTCCACCACACAGAAAACGAGGAGAAGAAGCGTCTAGACCATCTGGGGATTTAGGGAACCCGAACTGGCGTTGGTCAGGTGGCTGTGGTCTCGGAAAGATGAGTAAACCTGCGTGCGCCCCCTGAAGCGCCAGCAAACACTGCACACAAACAGAAGCGCAATTTCCCACCAGGCGGATCTCAGGACCCCTGCGTTGGGCACGTCAAGTCGTTGTGGATAGAGTTGTTTTTCACTCTATTCTTTGGACTGCTCGTCCGGTCTTTAGTCGTACGGCAGGGAAACTAGAGCCGAATTGAGTTTATTGAAACGTCACGTCCTGGACTGCCAAGAATTACTAGAGAAAGAAGAAGCTTGACATTGGATCGATTTGGGGTTGAGATGTTTGCCAAGACTTGACCTCCTTTCGGAGGCCTTCCCTGACGTCCGCAGAAGTTGCGCCGTGAGGACATCTGGAGACTAGAAAACTAAAGCATGCTCCTAGGATATGGCTTTCCTTGCGGCTTCTTCACTTGTTCTTGCTCTGGTTGACTCCTCTTCGAGACCATTTCCGTTCTTTGCGCATCCCTTTTCCCTCGTTATGTTCTGAGAACACACGCATTCTTTTCTATCTATAATTTCCCAATTGGAGCAACATGTTTGCCTCTTCCATTCTTTTGCTGTCGTCCCTGGTGGCCAGCGCCCTTGGCGCGTCCCGGACTTCTCCCCCCTCCGGCGCCCTCGTGGTCGCCAAGTCTGGTGGTCAGTACAGCACCATTCAGAAGGCCGTTGATGCTGCCAAATCTGGTAGCGTCATCTTCATTCAGCCTGGTACATACAACGAACAGGTCTTGATTCCTGCCTCCGTTGGCGCCCTCACGATCTACGGCTCCACGTCCAATGACCAGGACTACTCCAAGAACACCGTCACTATCACCAACAGCCTGGGCGCTGACCAGGCCGGTAACAATGACGCCTCCGGTACCCTCCGAGCCAAGAACGACAACCTCAAGGTCTACAACATCAACATCGTCAACTCCCGCGGTAAGGGCATCCAGGCCATTGCCTTGAGTGCCTACGGCAACCAGCAAGGATACTACGGCATTCAAGCCAAGGGCTACCAGGACACCGTCCTCTCCAACCAGGGCAAGCACTACTTCCATGGCTCTTACATCGAGGGCGCCACCGACTTTATCTTCGGCCAGAAGGCCATCGCCTGGTTTGAGTCCTGCACACTCGCCATCTCCGGCAAGGGGTACATCACCGCCTCCGGCCGTGACTCTACGAGCAACCCGTCGTGGTACGTCATCAACAAGTCCACCGTCAAGGCCCTCTCGGGAGTCAGCGATGGTCAGACATATCTCGGCCGTCCCTGGCGCACCTTCGCCCGTGTCGTCTTCCAGAACAGCAACCTCGGCTCCGTCGTCAACTCTGCGGGATGGATCAAATGGGGAGACAACCCGACCGACAACGTCGACTACAGCGAGTACGCCAACACGGGCAAGGGCGCGGAGGGTACACGCGCAAGCTTCTCCAAGAAGCGCAGCTCTGCCGTCAAGCTGGGTGACGTTCTCGGTTCCACCTCCTGGATTGATTCGTCTTACACCAGCGGCGCCAAGTCCGCTGCTGTCGCCGTCTCCGCCGAGGTCTCTGCTCCCGCCGTTGTTGCCGATGCCGTTGCCCAGTCTACCCCCACAACTCTCTCCACCGTCGTAAAGGCTGCTGCCACACCTGCTGCCGTTGCCGCCGCCGCCGATGATTGCAGTGGTACCCCTGACGGCTTCGCTTCTCTGAACGGCGGCACCACCGGTGGCAAGGGCGGCGAGGTCGTCGTCGTCAAGACCCAGGCTGATCTTGAAAAGTACGCCGGCTCCACGGGCAAGTACGTGATCAAGGTTTCTGGAAAGATTACGATCACCCCCAAGGGCAAAGAGGTCAAGGTTTCTTCCGACAAGACCATCGTTGGTATCGGTGCTACTGCCGAGATTGACCAGGGTGGTTTCAACATCCAGAACCAGCGCAACATCATCTTCCGTAACCTCAAGATCGGCAACACGTACGTTGAGGGTGATGATGAGGGCAAGACTCAAGACTTTGACGGCATTCAAATGGTAAAACGACTTCATCTCATGAAGGGTTGAGATACTAACTCACGAACAGGACAACTGCACCAACATCTGGATTGACCACGTCCACCTTGAGAAGGGCGGTGACGGTCTCATCGACAGCCGCAAGGATACCACATTCCTTACCGTCTCCTGGACCATCCTTCGCAACCACAACAAGGCGTTTGGCATTGGTAAGATCCGCCCATCTCTTCATCATCTCCCTCAAATTCCATCACTAAACCAAACCCATGTAGGCTGGACCGACAACGTCAGTGCCCAGATGACCATCCACCACAACTACTTCGACCAGACCAAGCAGCGCAACCCCTCCGTCGACAACGTCAAGAACGCCCATCTCTACAACAACTACCTCGTTGGTCAGACCTCCTACGGCCACTACGCCCGCGGCAAGACCGAGATGGTCATGGAGAACTGCTACTTTGAGAAGGTCAAGAACCCGATCCAGGCCGACAGCACTGCCAAGCTCAGTGCTACCGGAAACGTGTTCAAGAGCACCAGCGGCACCACGGCTAAGAATGCTGGCACTGTCTTCGACCCCAAGACCTTCTACGACTACAAAGTCGATGCGGCCAATGATGTCCCGAGCATCGTTTCCAAGGGTGCTGGTCGTCAGGCTAGCATTTGCGCTGCTTAAGCATCAGGAGTATGAGTCGGGAAGAGCAGCCCGCTTGTCATCAAGCGTCGCGATATAAGTGACGTTTTGAAGAGGAAGTTGGGGATTCTATGTATTTATTTTTGGAGGCACATAGCCGTTGATTACGTGTATATATACGCGCTGGAGCCGTTCATATTGAATAAGAACATTGGCATCGTGACGAAGGACCCATTTGCTTTTTTTGAACTACCCCCTGAAGACGGTCGTCATATCGTCGGCAGGTTCCTCTCGAGACATGGTGTTGTTGCAGCGGCTGTGGCATCATCTGTCCCACAAACAAAGACGTCCGAGAGCCGCATACCAGTAATCGTGCCAGGCGTGTAACATTGACTCACTGGAATGTTATTGACCCGAATACGGAAATGCGGTTACTGCAGATCATATGAAGAAACTGAAAGTTTCAGACCTTCTCGGCACAACTGCCAGTCTTATTCGGTGGAAGATGGAAACATAATATTTTTTCGGTCTCATCAGTCATTACTGAACCGATGCTGATCTGTTGAACTGATCAACCCCGCAGGCATCTTGCTTGTCCAATGATATCTCATCTTCTCACATCTCAAACATACGCTTCACGCTCGATGCTTATGCAGCAGACGCGGATCTGGCGACCCCCCATTCGTCTTGCAGCCTGAAGCATCTTGTAACGCAACTTGCAACGGCAACGATCAGGCTACATGCGGCGGTCCTGACGGTGATGGACTGTATACGGCTTATGTGAGAATCAACTGTCCCGCGTCGACATGAATCACTTCTCGCTCTGTTGGGCCTGGTTCATCGGCGTCGCCGACTGTCTTTCCGACGATGCAAACCATCTCGGTGGCCTGCCTGCAGCACCATCAATAAGATTGCCCGCCGAGTCTGCATGGTTCTCAACGGGCCAGTTATGCAGCTTTCGAGTCAGACGTTAGGCAATATTTCCAACATTTGTCATGGCCAAAAGAGTTTGCATCTCAAGTCATCACTTGTAGATCATTTACATATTGGTATGATAGAAGGCTGTTATTTTAGGAAGAATCGAGAGGTTTGAGAATGGTGGTATTTGTCAATCACCCTCTCGGCATTCGTCGTGCATATGCAGCATACGCATCAAGCTAGCAACATACGTTCAATTCCAATCAGCTGGGTCTTGCTGCACTGTGAGTACCCAAGAGGAAATGATGGACATCGAATGCAGGGTATGCTGTATGCTATCACGCGGACGAGTGTTGGTTGTGTGGACTCCTACAGCTTTGGGAGCCATACAGAAGCCAGCCCCCAAAGATTTGTCAAACAGCCTGGTCTAAACCTCGAAAAGCCAAGCTCTTGGTTGTGAAGGCTGGATAAAGTCCTCTTTCAGCTTTTTCAAGCCTTCTGTTTCCTAGACGCTAACCTCAATAATGAACAGTCACCTGTAAAATGGCAGCTTGGAGTTGCTGTTGCTCATTGGTCCAAGAAAGCTAAGCCTGACTATGGATCCTTTCGGAGACATTTGTCATTATTGGTTCAATTCTGATTGGTCGGAGTCGGGCTCAGTTGGATAGATTATTGACAGGCTACTAGTTGCCTTATCGCCCCCATTCAAGACGACAACCACCATCTCGAAGGAGACATCGACTCTTGAGGCCAAGCGTCACAGACAGTGCACTCGAATAAGGCTATCAAACATGATGATGAAGAAAGATGAAGTTCAAGCATATATTCCGGAGACCTTCTCCATGGAGGGAGAAATCCTTCGTCTCAAGCGAGCATTGATGTCCGACAACGACAAAGCACACTCCTGCGAGCATTGCAAGATTGTGACAATGGCGCCCCTTCCCCCTCCCAAGATAAGTCGAGTTAACTCTGTGGATGTTGAGTTCTTCCGGCTCGATAGAACCGTGGAAGGGATAAGGAACATGTCCGGCCGAGGTTGTACTCTCTGGACTATCATCCAAGACCAGCTGACAAGCATCGAAGCAGAGGCAAAGACTCAAAAGAAACAATAATCAACCCTTACGACTTGGACGACTATCACGATAATAAGACAGAAGCGCATGAAGAGAAACTTGCTGCTTCTTTCGACGCGTCTGAAGCGAACGAGTATCCCCGCTTGCGAAAACGCCTCTTTTGGGATCATGGCGAAGTTATCGGTGACAAGGAAGAGTTTCCTGTGGGACAGAAGAATTGCGTCCGGGTGACCATGGGATATTCTGCTATCAATGACTTCAAGGACAGAAACGTCATGGTGTACATCGGAATGTTGATCCCCAAAGGATTCCCCGAGACTGCGAGTCCCGATCCCGGAGAAGTCGAACTGGTGCAATATTCGACGAGGTTCCTCGCTCTTTCCCTCCCAGGTAAGCCACTTTCTGGGGATTGACACCAGATGTTTCAATGCTAAGCTGGACTCCAGGTTATTTCAACAACGCTTCCCGAACCATTGTTGGCTCTCCTGTCAATTTGAATCCAGAGAGTCCAGCTTCGATGGATCTCATCCGCAAGTGGCTGAGCAACTGCGACATGAATCATGAATGTGGAATAATGGATCTACCAGATTCCATGCCGTCTCTGGTCATCGACGTATCAGACCCTGGTCGCAGTCGACTGTTGCGGGTGCCTGAGAACATGAGAGAGCGTTACATCGCACTGTCCTACTGCTTGGGAGGTGTCTCTCAAGCCATCATGTTGAGAACTGGCAACATGTCTGATTTGACCTCTTCCATCGATCCGCAGAAGCTAGATCCAACTATTCGGGACAGCATAACCGTTACCAGGGAACTCGGATTCAAATTCCTATGGATCGACGCACTATGTATCATTCAAGACGACTACGACGATAAGGTGAAAGAACTGAGAAGAATGGGAGATATTTATCAGAACGCCACGTTCACAATCGTTGCTTCCGCAGCGAAGGATGTCAAGGAAGGGTTCCTCGGAAAGCGGGCTCCGACTTATGAAACAACTGGAAACCCAGACGGGCAAGTCCAACCGGTATTCGAAGTCCAGGCCGAAGTTGATGAACCCACTGGCCACGAACAACAGACGATGATACTCATACCGGACAAGCTGGATGAAATGGAGCCCTGGTATGAGAGGGCTTGGACCCTCCAAGAATTGCTCTTTTCCCGACGCCGACTTCAGTACCGCGCCCGGCAGACGACGTGGATATGCCATTGCTCCGAGTCATTGGTCGAAGACTGCGACGGTTGGATTGGGGGCATGGGGAACACTTACATCAATTACTCTGATCAATACCTCTTCCGAGGGCTCATGGCTTTGCTGCGGGGTGGCGAAAGCGCTCCCCCGAAGACTGATATTCTGTCGCATTGGTACGACCTTGTGGAGGTGTACTCTGGACGAAAGCTGTCTCATCGAGCCGACCGCTTCCCTGCTATATCCGGCATAGCGAGAGAATTTGCGGCTCTGTTGGAAGATCAGTACATTTGTGGCTTGTGGAGGTCTGATTTGGCGAGGGGACTGATGTGGTTCCCTACATTGATGGAAGGCGACGCTGTGCTCGGTTACAAGTCTGGGCCGTCGTGGAGCTGGGCGTCTTTCGAGGGCCGAGCGAGCTGGATGCAGCAACGGCACACCCACTGGCGCCAAAATCGAGACTTCGAGATATTGAGGGACGACATCCAGCCTGTGTCTGAGGTCGAGCCGTTCGGCGAGGTCAAAGTCGCTGAGCTTCATCTCAGAGGCCTGATTAAGAGCATCCCCATGCCTTCGGCAGACGAGAATGGATTTATACAAAGCGAGGTGAGAGACCAGATTGTATGGATTGGGCTCGATTACCCCAACGACGACAGGCTCCAACTAGATTGCGGTCTGGCCCTCGAATTGCTGGTGGTTGTGGACTCTGGCGATTTTGGTGTAGATGGCCTTGTGCTCATGGAGGAAGGGGATAATCGTTACTCTCGCGTTGGCTTGTTTGAGATGAATAACATTTGGCCGGTGAAATCTTCGAATCGATGGGAGGAGGAACAAACTCGCGAGAAGAAATCACCAAAGGAGCATCAAGCACGGTTGAGAAGTCTCTGGGGAGAAGGAAGTATCAGGGAGATTGTCTTCATCTAATGTAAACTTGCATTTATTCACTGATGAAGAATGACGTTAGAAATGATGACTGTTTGAGGAGGTCGCTTCTGCTCTCCCGTCTATAGCGGAGACCAAGAGCGAGGTGCTACGGGGACGTCGTTCTACCATGTTGGCTAAAACTAGGGGGTTGGAAGTGAAAGAAAGGTAAAATAGAATTTGAGCATTTTTCGCGTTGGGACCGGCGCATCGGTATGAAAGTAACGTCAGCTTCCCACCGGACATTGGCGCCGCCGGCAGGTCCCGCAACATAAGCAACAGACTGGTTCTAGAACACTTGTTCACTACAAATCCAAACTAGTGGATTCATCTCTTCCTGGGCCTGCCGAATGACTGACTTGTCTTCATACCCGGGGGAAATGGATGAACTATAAGCTTTCGTGTGAACCATGATAAGCTTTTGTGTGATCTATTATAAGCTTTTGCTAAGCTTTTGTGCGTCTCAGCAAGATGGCGCTCGCCGGAACAACAAGTATTATCCATTGCACTATGTATGAATGCATAGACAGGCAGGCAGGCAGGACAGCGTGAACGGATCCGTGTTAGCAGTCTATGGCAGGTATTCGTACAGAGGTTTGCTATCCAGGCAGTACAAGAAATCCATCCGGGTAGTACCCACCTTTCCGACTAATGTCAAAATCTCCGTGGCTTAGCTAGGACCCTGAATCTGGGAGTGTTCCAGCTCCTACAGGCTATTTCCATGGAGATGAAAAGATCGATTTTATCACCGTAGATCAAGTGAACGCCTGCAACTCAACATGAAGAACCAGAATAAGAGAGGGCACTGCGCATAGATCGTGTTGTTGGTATTGAAAGCAGCAGCAGCCTCATTCGAATCGTCAGTCGCTCCGGGGGTTTGAGGGTCTTTTCGGATGAACGGCAACGACTTGATTGACAGCGATGAACTCTATTGTCTCCAACAGTTGTTAGTCTGTCTCACTATGTGCAGCAGGAATTCAGTCGACTACTAGCTACCGCGGCTTCCACGACTTCCACGGCTTCCATTAATTTCCTAATAGCAAAGCCAATTATCAACTCGGGCTTTACCGACACAGCCTGCGCGACGACGCATAGCTCACCTCAGCCCTGCAAATGAAGCTGTCTAAACCTTGTTTTAATTAATTATCATTCTCTTCATTTCAAACCCGTGTCAACTAGCTTAGCACAGACCAGAGACGGATGTCGCATCGAGAGACTTTCCCCTCTGGGACTTTTCCCCCCGAGGTAGGATATCGTGAAAGTGTCCGTATGAAAAGTTATGGGATGGTGGCCAGTCAAGACCATTGTTCTGACTACTCAAGGAAGCGCCAAGTCACTCAGGATCAGAGGGCTAGCCATCAGCCCTCAGTTCTCCAATCCAAAAACCCACATTCTTTCTCTCAACCGTCTCCAACCTCCGTCAATCGCTCACAATGAAGCCCACTTCCATCGTTTTCCTCGCGACAGCAACGCTAGTCGCTTCTTCGGCCCTGCCCAAGGATCTGGGTGCGTAGCAAAAGCCGTCCTTTCAGTTTCCTTTTCGCATCTGCTGACCATACCAACCCCCCCAACCGAGAGACAGGCACCGAAGTGCAAGATTTTCCAGATCTTTCAGTCGCCGGATGCCACATCGGGTGGCGCTCCCAAGTTTGTGGGCACGCCGCAGTGCTGTTGCATAAACGAGCAGTGCCACGTCGTCGACCGAGATGACGGCATCAACACCTCGGCGGACCTCAACGCGAATCTGGCTGGAGACTTCAGAATCATAGATGCCCGCAGCGCCGACAAAGGGAAGATTGGGTCTAACGACATTCGTGGTTCTACCTACACAGTCGGAGCACAGGGAGGCTGCACCAAGTAAAATAGGGAAGCCTAACGGTCGTGCTGGGTCGATGGCATAGCGTTTAGTTGAAGGATGTGCGTCTCTGGCATATAGACAATAGAATGCTGTTCTTTCTTCTTTCAACATGGCGAAAAAGATTCTCAATACTGAGGTCAAATGTGGTCCTATCATCTCCTACCCTGCGTTCTGAATCATCTCCCCGTCGTTATCGCCAGAAGCAGCCAGCCTTTTGTATATCCAGAGCTCACTCGAACGACTGATGCAGAGTTCAACGTTTTAGCTTGGCGTTTAAAGGCCGACGGCGTAGGGTTTGACTCTGAGATGGATAAAGCGTTCTCTGTGGAACCCGTGCCCAACGCATTTTGATAAAGGACGCTGGCTTGCCTCTCATACGCAATACGTCTACTAGGGGTTGGTAGCGGTGAGCAAGTATGCGATGGCCATCATTTCGCCGTTGGCCGAGTGTTGTGCAAGCACCGAGGCAGGTGTATTCAGGTCTGGCCGTCAACACCTGGCTTTTATAGTCTATCGATCAAAGTGTGACTCTGTCTCTCTTCGAGTGTCAACGGTAATGCTGACTGAATGAGGGATTACGCCGGCTTCACTGCCACAGTATTGCGCTTCGGTATGCATGCTCACCAAATAAACGAGAAGGTGATGAAGCAGCACGTTACAGCTTTAGCCAATGATGTGACGATGACTGAGGCATGGCGTTTCGAATACTCTCCAAATCTCGCCGGGTACAGCTACACCATCACACTAGTATTATGGTTACGGAAATGTAATTTCACATGCATCTTTCTCATTAAATCAAATATATCCAAGTCTCAGTCGAAGGTATCGAAAGGTATAAGAGCGCCATCGAAACATAGAAAGGAACGACAACCGGCAGAATGCTCGTCAAATCTGTTCAGCGTTCCAAACCAGGAGGGAAAGAGCTCAGTCCGCACCCTATCACATGGCAATCCCTCAAGAACTACGTGTGTAGCCACATGGAATGTCTCAGAGCCGTTTCGGCCACTCGTTGAGTTTCCCTGACTGAATAATCATCAGAAAGAACGGCTGGACGCGGCCAAGCGCTAGTAACTGCCTCATCGCACCACGCTTTTGATCGCCACGTATCACTACCCCAGAACTAGCCGCAGTGAATGTTGGAACCAGAGCTGAATGACTTGAACGATAGACAGAACTGCGCTGGGTTTCCAGTAATGACTTCTCCCTAGCCTATTAGGTTTTATACTCCTGGAGCCTGTTACCCAAACTTATTGTGAACTTCGACAAGTATCAAACATGTAGACCGGCTATTCTTTGGTCCTCAAGCCTCCTCACTCCTTAGTGTGATCTACCATAAAAGGCGGGCGCGAAGAGTTTCAAGCCTGGCAAGACAATCCGGTCTTTGTGGCCTTGGTCTTTCAATTCAGTCTGCAATCGAATTTCTCATCAATTTAGATGGACCCAAACGCATCACAAGCTGATTATGCAAGCTCTCATTATAAGGTGGACCATTCATCTAGAGCATTTTCCACTCTCTTCCTTTGTTCATTACTTGCTAGGATAAGCGAGGGACAAGTTCTGCACCTCCATTCTTGCCACGCAGCCTATCACAATCATTCACAGGTGTAACAGAAAGGCATCAAACAGCAGGCCCACTACTAACAAAAAAGCGCGATTACCGTCATCATGAAGGATCATGGCCCGCAGCACACGAATTCATTGCGCCGCGTGAACTGGAAGTCTCTACCACTTCGCCGTTTATATCACTAATCTGGGACAAACGCATACTTAAGCACAGCCTCTCAATAATCCGAGATGTTACTCAACCAAAACCCAAATACAGCGTCGGCGACTATAGATGAGCGCAGCCCCAGCGCTTGACCTCATACTTCGCCCACACCCTTGCACAGTCTGTAGTTCATCAGCTCATATTCCACACAGAGGATAGATCGCACTGCCTGTTGTCGCCCATCGTTGTATTTGTATATGCGCAGGAATAAATTTTAGAGCATATCTCTGATGGGAGGACTAGATACCTAAGGAGCAGGCGTTACACCACTTGGCTTTACCCCCTTCGGAAAAGTTGTCTTCAGCTTACTCAATTTACACGTCCGGCTAAGCGCAAAAAATTCGTTTGTGGCATTCTTTCTGGCGGCATACGGCCCCCGAATATATACTGAACCACTTGGCAAGTGACCAACTCCAACGACCTGTGGCTTTCACCACCCTTCTTGTCCGCTTCACTTAGTTAATATAACGTAGTGCTTCCAGACTCATCAAACACATGAGATATCATTCAATCGCTATCTTCTAGCTCATCATGGAGCATTCTTTTGTAAGTCCCGCTTCAGTACAATACATCAGTACATCGTCTCATCCACCCTTTTTCTCGTTTCCCGCTCTTTACAACTTGGAGAACACAGTCGGTACGGCGCCGCCCATCTCGACGACGGTGCTCTTATTCCGTACCCAGGCCTCCAGACCCTTGCGTCCGTTCTCGACACCAACACCGCTCTGCTTCCACCCACCAACAGCCATCTCCGCGGGCGACTCGCCCCACGTGTTGATCCACGTGATACCAGCCTCCAGCTGCGAAATCACCTTGTGGCACTCGTCGACATCTCTGCCGAACACGCCCGCGGCGAGACCCAGCTCTGTCGTGTTGGCGCGGCGCACCGCTTCGTCGACGCTGTCGTACGTCAACACGCACATGACGGGGCCAAAGATCTCCTCCTTGACGATCGTCATCTCGTCGGTGCAGTCGGTGAACACGGACGGCTGGATCCAATGGCCTGTCTTGTACGCCGACGGCAGGCCCTTGGGCTGGCTCGTGCCGCCGACCAGCAGCGTCGCCTTGTCCTCCATGACGCCCTTGCGGACGTACGCCTGCACCTTCTCGAGGTGCGTCTTGCTGTTGAGCGGGCCAAAGTTGGTCGCGGGGTCGAAGAGGTCGCCCGCGCGGACGTACTGGATCTTCTCGAGCACGACGCGCTCGAAGTCGGCCTTCATGGCCTTGGGAATGAAGACGCGCGTGCCGTTGGTGCAGACCTGGCCGGAGCTGTAGAAGTTGGCGAGCATGGCGCCGTCGACGGCCTGCTCGACGTCGGCGTCCGGGAGGACGATGACGGGGCTCTTGCCGCCGAGCTCCATGGTCACGTACTTCATGCCACCCGCGGCGGAACCGGCGACCTTCTTGCCAGTGCTGACCTGGCCGGTGAAGCTGACCTTGGCGATGTCAGGGTGCGTGGTGAGGGCGGCACCGACGTCGCCCGCGCCGTAGACGACGTTGAAGACGCCGTCAGGGACGCCCGCCTCCCTGTAGATGGAGGCGAGGTACTCGGCGTGGAGCGGGGTGAACTCGCTGGGCTTGTAGACCATGCAGTTGCCGGCGGCCAGGCATGGCGCGGACTTCCAGAGGGCGATCTGGATAGGGTAGTTCCAGGCGCCGATGCCTGCGCAGACGCCGAGGGGCTCCTTGGTGGTGTAGACCCAGGCGGAGTTCCTCAGGCGGAAGGACTCGCCGTTGAGGCCGCCGCTGGCGACGTGGTTGGCAAAGTACTCGAGGACATCGGCGCCGGTCACGACATCGACGTACTGAGTCTCTGAGAAGGCCTTGCCGGTGTCGAGGGTCTCGATCTTGGCCAGGTCGTCGTTGCGCTCGCGGAGGAGGGCGACGGCCTTGAGCAGGATGCGAGAGCGCTCAATGGGGGGCGTGCTGGACCATGAGGGGAAGGCAGCCTTTGCGGCATCGACAGCAGCGTTGATGCCGGACGATGAGGTGGTGTGGATGGTGCAGACGGGCTTCGCCGTGGCAGGATCGATGGACTGGAAGGTGCCTGGGGATTCCGAGTCGGGTTGGGGCTTCCCCGCATAGAAAGCGTGACGGTCCTGCTCCTGTGGTGCCATTTTTGAGTGATATGGGGGAATAAGGTGCTGCAACTGAAACTTCACTAACAGAAAGACACAAAAGAAGAAGGAATGACAGGCTGATGGATGGGGATGATTGGGTATAGATTTCCGATAATGCGGCAGGCGGTGGACGGACGGGCAAGAATTTGGGAGGGATGGATGTCAGTTGCAGGCAGGCGGTTTGCGCCGGGACTGGGCTGTCGATCGGAGATACGGGGGTCGGAGGTCAACGGTCGCACTCGCGGAAGGCTGAAAATCTGCAGTGCTCAGTGGTGGTCTGCTAGCGAGGAGAGGAAGGAAAAAAATCCCACGCAGATCGGCGTGAGATCGGGATCGCGGAGGGCCTCGCCGGTCAGCTGATGATTGAAGGTAAAATCCGCTTTGGAGCTGGGGGTTGCAGATTTGCCGGGAGACCCCTTGTAGATCCGCTCCAGCGGCGGTGTGATGTCATAAGCCATACGTCATTGGCCGAAGATCCACTCGGATGCAACAGTCCCCCACAAAAGAGCCCAGACGAAGGCCAGTGACAGCCGGCGGTCTCTTGAAAGGATGCTCCACTGCAGAAGTTTCAGCCTTCAGGGTCGAACATTGGCAAGAGCAGAGAATAAAAAAAAGAATGTCAATCCGGATGAAGTTTTTTTCGTTGCCTGCGGCGTGCATTCAATAGAAGGCTGCAACCGTGGCCTTGAGATCCATCTTCGTCCCGGGTCTGGCCGTCAAGATCGAACGATGTCGCGGCGTGAAGGGACTTGATCACCAAGGGGTCTCCAAGGGTTCAATATGATAGATATCGGTGGTTGGTTGACCGAGACAGGGTGGTGTGCCATAAGCGGACGAGAGATACGGCGACCGAGATAGAAAAGATATCGCTTCGCTGACCATGGCAGATACAGAGATAGGCTGAGCGGCAACGTTCCAGAACCTTTTCAGCCTCGCGTATGCCGAGATATCTCCCCTAACTTATACCTGCCTTGTAGCAGGCGATAAGGATTTGGGGGTTCATCCGCTCTATCGCCTGACACAACCCAGCAATACGGCACGGCTTTCAACGCCGTGACGCCGTGTCATCAGGCACACGACTCTGATAGCGATGGTGTTGCGACACACGACACACACGATACAGGGCCTCGCAGGCGCTGGAGGTGGCCGATGAGAGCAAGTTCATGGATGGCTTGGCTGCGCATCCCGGGCTAGACGGCGCGGCGGATGCCCCGGATGAGGTCTACCGCGGTAAACGGTGCAGGCGGCAGCCACTCATTCGATGCCACCTCACCGGGCGCGAGGCGAAGTCAGATCAGACAAGCGAAGCGGACGAGTCGTCGTCGTCAGAGAGAGACAGGGCTGGATGGGGGAGGGCTGGATGGGGGACGGATAGACTCCGAAAGCCTTAGCGCGGGTGGCCGCATGGGACGCATGGCAGCTTGGGGAATGTCGAGTGCAAGTCTTGCATATGGCCCCGGCAACCAACAACCACGCCGCAGCAGGATGGCTTAATGCATCCTTGTACCGGCGCGGAAAAAATGCGTCTGAAATTAGACGGGTTGGGCCGGGGCGGTCGAGGTGCGGGATGGATATCTAATCGCGGTAAAATGCTGCACTGCAGAACGACGACAGGACTGCAATTGCTCGCTGGGTCAACCAGGCAGAGTCGAGACGTCATGATTGGTCTGTGCCGTTGAATTGCTTTGCGGCAGTTGGCTCGCCTCTGGCCATTATTCGTAATTCCTTTGGTCGACGTCGGGCAGTTTCCACTCGGGTGGGTATTCGTAAAGGACTTGGCACTTGACATCCCCAATCAAGGATTCAAGCGAAGGCGTGCTGAGTGAAGCAGCCTTGCTGGCTTGCTGGCGCTTGCCATGCTTTCCTGCTCCCATGAAATTGCTTACGTACCTGGCCAATTCTGCCGTGCAGTGTTTGCCCGCCAATGCAGCAGTTGCAGCGGCGGGAGCAAGGTGGTTGCCCAGCTGTGCGGAATGATATGGGTCCTGTGACCCGTATCGGCCAGTCAGGAAGCTGGGAAGTAAGAAAATCCGTCCCTGATTTCCCTTTTGCTGCACTCGTGCAGGGATGTTTCATACCTGGTGCCCCAGACTTGGGATGGAAGGAGAGACTTTCGGGCGGGACACCTGCCTGGTGTGTCGCCCGAGGTGCGGAACTGCCTCCCAGAGGAGGAAAAGTCGACGGCAGAGGCAGAGGCAGAGGCAAGAAGCTAAGAAAAAAAAAAATATGTTGGCAATCGCCATTGTCCAATGGGCCGTCGCCTCCCGCGCTGTTCCGGACTTGGATGCCGCTCGAACCCGGCGAGTCAGTTTCAATGCCTCGAAACCCGCTTTCTCTTCAGGGCCCCGCCACCCACACAGGTGCACCTTCGCGGGGTCCGTCTCCACCACTGATAATCCACACTACCTCCCTGCGCCTGCGCCTGCACCGCGCCGGTACGAAGAGCTCCTGAGGGGCCAAGGGCCAAAATTTCTCAAGACAAGGCCGGACGGTAAGGATGAACCAGCTTCCAACTGTCCAGCTGCGACGCCGACCTCCGTTGATAATAAGCCCGTCGTCCGCTGTCGATCGACACGGATCCGATCCAAGCTCTCTCCTTCCTCGGTGTATCCTCCAAGGCCCAGAATTCCCCAAATCTCACCTCAGACCGCCTTCGAGCCGAGACTCTTAGCTGTCCCACCCCTCCATCTCATCTTCATCCTTCGTGTATAAGTCAGCACCTTTCCCACTCTCTCAATCACTCCTCTTGCACATTCTGGTCGGGCGCCTTGTTCTGAATACCCTCGCATTGTATCCTACCCTTCCGCCAAAATGACCACCACTCAGCTCCCCATCTCCGACGTCGACAGGTACGACTATGTCGTCGTTGGCGGCGGTACCGCTGGCTGCGTTATCGCGTCGCGTCTCGCCGAGGCCCTCCCCCAGAAGCGCATCCTCTTGATTGAGGCTGGCCCCAGCGACTTCATGGACGACCGCGTCCTTGACCTGCGCAAGTGGTTGAACCTCCTCGGAGGTGAGCTCGACTACGACTACGGCACCACCGAACAGCCCATGGGTAAGCTCTCCCCTCCACTCGCAATCTCACGATAAGCTCCGCGCTGGGTTCGTCCCATCGTGAGCGGTTGAATGTCAGGACAAAAAAGGCTCACACCAATTGCGCACAGGCAACTCTCACATCCGTCACTCCCGCGCCAAGGTCCTGGGTGGCTGCTCATCACACAACACCCTCATCTCCTTCAGGCCCTTCGAGTACGACTTGAAGATCTGGCAGTCGCTGGGTGCCCACGGCTGGACCTTCCACGACTTCATGCGCGTCATGGACAAGCTGCGCAACACCGTCCAGCCCGTCCACGCCCGCCACCAGAACGAGCTCTGCCTTGACTGGGTCAACTCCTGCTCCTCCGCCCTCGACATCCCCATCCTCCACAACTTCAACAAGCACATCGCCCAGGACGGCGCTCTGAAGCAGGGTGTCGGTTTCTTCTCCATCTCCTACAACCCCGACGACGGCCGCCGCTCCTCCGCCTCCGTCGCCTACATCCACCCCGTCCTCCGCGGCGACGAGAAGCGCCCCAACCTCACCATCCTCACCAACGCCTGGGTTTCCAAGCTCAACGTCAAGGGCGACACCGTCACTGGTATCAACCTGACCCTCAACGATGGCTCCAAGCGCACCATCACCGCCAAGAAGGAGACCATCCTCACCGCTGGTGCCGTTGACACCCCCCGCCTCATGCTCCTGTCTGGTATCGGCCCCAAGCAGCAGCTCCAGGACCTCGGCATCCCCGTCATCCACGACCTGCCCGGTGTCGGTGAGAACCTCCAGGACCACCCCGAGTCCATCATCATGTGGGAGCTCAACCAGCCCGTCCCTCCCAACAAGACCACCATGGACTCCGACGCCGGTATCTTCCTCCGTCGCGAGGCCCCCAACGCTGGCAGCAAGAAGACCTTCTTCAACCCCGACGGCATCCCCGACGGTGACATCGCCGATGTCATGATGCACTGCTACCAGATCCCCTTCACCCTCAACACCGGCCGCCTCGGCTACGACGAGCCCAAGGAGGGCTACGCCTTCTGCATGACCCCCAACATCCCCCGCCCCCGCTCCCGCGGTCGTCTCTTCCTCACCTCCCCCGACCCCAACGTCAAGCCCGCCCTTGACTTCCGCTACTTCACCGACGAGGAGGGCTACGACGCCGCCACCCTCGTCTACGGCATGCGCGCTGCCCGCAAGGTCGCCGAGCAGGCTCCCTTCAAGAACTGGATCAAGCGTGAGGTCGCCCCCGGCCCCAAGGTCAACACCGACGAGGAGCTCTCCCTCTACGCTCGCCGCGCCGCCCACACCGTCTACCACCCCTGCGGTACCACGAAGATGGGTGACGTCCGCAAGGACCCGCTCGCCGTCGTCGACGAGCGCCTCAACGTCAAGGGCCTCAAGCGGGTCCGCATCTGCGACGCCGGCGTCTTCCCCACCATCCCCACCATCAACCCCATGCTCACCGTGCTTGGTGTCGCCGAGAAGGCCGCCGAGTTCATCATCCAGGAGGCCCAGGAGACTGCCCGTCTGTAAAAAAAATTTATCATCATATGAAAGCGGATATATATGAGTGTGGAAAAAATGTTATGCAAAAGAGGAGGAGTCACATTTCTCTCAGAAAAGCATATTGTTACCAATTATTTGTTTTAAGTTAGAGCTAGCTATCAGGCATTATACCAATGATATCACGACACGACCATTTATGGCAAACAAATATTCTTTCTCATAATGTCCTCGATTCGCACTGTATGAGTGAAGAAGCATGAACATGACTGCCGCCCTCCGAGACACGCTACGCAAAGCCGAGGTTGAGCAGAGCCCACATAATGTCCACCGCGATCGAGGGAGCATGAAAGATTTTTCTGTTGAATAGGAAACGGGGATTTTTCGAGATGCGGAAATAAGGGGATTTTGTGGATTAGTATCCGCGCGATCGCAGAAGGTGCATGGAGATCGAGGGGCCCGGTTTTCTACGTGTCGTGGAGATGGGGGGCCGCGTCGGAAGATTGGTCCCGAGATGCATGGTGTCGGTCTTTTCTCTCGTCGGTGAACGTTTGGCATATGCCAATATGGGCATTGGTTATTGGTGAAGCTTTTCGCAATGTCGATCCAGATGAGATCTAGAATAGGCGGGATTCTTTTTGCTGGACACCTGACTTCAGTTGTCTGTTGAGCTAGGTGACCACGTTGTTCGCTTGCTTGGCGGGAAAAGCAAAGCCAAGCTTTCCATAAATTGACATGAAATCGACGATCAGCAGCCTAGAGACCCTACGTGCATGAGCGAGCTGCCGCGGCCTGAATCCTTTGGGATTTACTTGGCAACCCTTTGATGTACTTCCATTGGCCTACGCCCTTGGGACCCCTTTTTTTCTATAGATTGGCAGGCCGTTCTTCCTGTTCTCAATGTGTGGAAGGGGAGCGGAAGGGTACCTGCTTGATTAGGACGGGCTGGGTGGGTGTGATTGGGTGGTGGGTGAGGCTGATGTTGGATTGCGGTGGCGAGGGAGGGGTGGGCAGGGAGGAGGAGTCCGGGTTCATGGGGGTGGGTTACGTTGATGTACCTTTCAGAATGTTCGGCTCACTTGAGTGTTTGATCATGTGGTACGTGAAAGGTTCTGCGGTGTTTACGCAGGCATCTGTGACGGATGATTATTCCCCTAGAGAATCATCCTTGAGGGAGTTGACTGTATGCTCTGGTGGCTCACAGGTTGCATGTTTCCTGCTGCCTTGTTGGTGCTATATATATTAAGCCTACGTTCGTAACAGTTGTCTTGAAAAAGCAGCAATGGGTCCTCCAACTGTAGTTGGGTCCAAGCAATGAGCCTTCTTACTGCACTTCGGTGTAAAGAGACAGGGAAGATACCTGCCTGACTGGGTGAGCTTGAGTCTGCGGTTCGACGGGTCACTGATGCCTTCATTCTGGTTTTCTGAATGTATTCGATGAATAAAGTTGAGACGGCGGAGTCGGAGGATGGGGGGATTAAGTCGGCTGTCGCACAAGACGAGGGAGATTGATGTGCGTAGGATTGCGGGTGAGAGCTATGGCTCGGCCCTGTTTCCTCACTGCTGCGACAGTCAACAACCATCTGCATGATTTTGTCGCATGTGGTACGACTGTAGGGGCTTTGCGTCTTGACTTTATGTTTGCCCCAGGCTACGATGGTGCCTTAGTGTCTTGTCACGTTGCCGTAATTACATATTCAAGCCTATATTCAACAGAGTGATCCACCCAAGCCCGTGATGTCAAATTGTCGAGCCATGGCGAATGTCTCTGTTGCATCTGAGGATTTAGAGTGACAAAGAAGAAGGGGGGAGCAGATACCTTAGGGTCAGTCTGAACGGCACAAAGGTATCCTAGGATGATCTGTGTGCTATTTGGTAGGGATAATTTTGAGACGGGAAGGGGGAAGTATGGCGAGCGCTGGATTAGATAGTATACGAGATGAGGTGAGAGCACTGCTGTCGTTGGAAGGCCTACTGTACATGTAGTTGAACGTCTCAGCCGGCCCAACACTTCGTCACATCATGCAAGAATATTGGTGCATGTTGGTACGATGGCAAAGGGTTTCGCACTGGCGAAATCAATACGTTTCTGAGCTGCACGTGAGGGAACACACTGTCAGCAGCGGCCCGGAAGCCATACTGACGAGCTTATATTTGATCCAAAGAACCTGTTATTCCGGTCTCTGTTCACAGGCCGAGCAAATGGAGGCGGACAGCCTGACTGGGTTACGCAAATATGAGGAGGAGACGGTGTATACCGGCTGTGATACAAGATCCAGACGACGTATTTGAGGTTCGGTATTGTGTGGTATGCTTTGATGATTAATGGGGAACACGGTCCAGATCAGGACAGAGAACAGGACTGACGGGCCACGGGTAGGAGTCTACGATGATGTTGTCAGATTAGCTCCCCTGTTAGTGTTGTGTCGTGGCCACTTGGGAGCAAGCATGATAATTGCATGGTAAAAAACGCAAAGAGTTCGCGAAGCTATCACTGGCAGAAGATTTCTTTCGCTAGACATGTTGTTTTCTATATCCGTCTCGGCACCCAATGTTGTATTTCAGATCTGATGAAAGGAGGGATGGTGATCATGATGTCTCGGACACGATGTTATGGTCTCGGGCGTCAGTCTCCGCCCGTCTGCAAAGCTTTTGTTTGACATGTATTCAAAAAGATGCTTTCCCTGTCTATGAAATATCAGGGACACAATGTTGCAACCCGTTGCAACGCAGTATTTCAGTGGGCACAGGCTCTGGTGAGTTCAATACTGTGTCCTTGACTGCGTTGTACAGGTTGAGGCAATGTACACCGTGGGAACGCGGAGCTTGGCTTGATGGTCAGAGGATGTCGTTCCCGTGTTTTCAGAAGAAATAGTCTAGAATCAGGAAGAGGGTAGGACAATATGTCTCCCTAGTACGGAAAGTGCCCAATGGAATGGGGAGCGGGACGGCTATTGGGTTGGAAGGGTGAAACAAATGTAGGAGCTTTCGCTTTTCAAGACCAAGTGTACAAAGCCCCTTGGATCGAATGATGTGTTGTGAAGCGTCTATCCCGGGAGTAGCAAATACTTGCTGCCTGGGCATTCTTCGTGAAAAAACGGCTTCAGGAATAATCATGAGCTCACAGCATCAACAGCAACTGTGACGGCAAGGGCTCATCATTTGAAGGTGTATTGAGACGGACGACAACCTTCCGATTTGAGCGAGGCCCAGTGTAATGACATCGGATTCCAACCGACGAAATAACGTCAAACCCCAAGAATCATCTGGATACAGCGCAGCTCGCATGATGTTTTGCGGTGAGCCTGGAAGTGGATGCCATTATTCTGTTGCCTGGTGGTATCCACTGTCCCAATGTGAACTTTACGATGACAAGGTGGGGACATTGAGTTCAGCTTTTTCAAGAGAAGCAACGTACAAGGGCGTAGATCATCAGCATCGATGCTAGCTTATGGCAACCCTTTCTCAGGTAGGTACTCATCTGAGACATCTGTCAACCGCAAGAGAATGATTTATGCATATAGTCTGTAGACTTTGTAGATGTAACCGCACATGCGGTACCCGCTGATTAGGCAGAAGCCGAGAACCGAAGTCCCAAAGCCCTGCAGGGCTGCTCCGCTCCCGGCCCAGGCCGAAGTGGCATGCTGGCCGGAGGTCTTGAACTAAATGGATAACAGCCCGCTCATTCCAACTCGTTACCATATACCTATTCAATACCCAATCCAAATTAGTAGACGTTGATTGGACACATTCGCAAACTTAGAGTTGTGATGTCCTTCAGGGCTACCATGCTCGCCGGCTGACGTGAGGGATTGGAGTGGGTCGGCCCGCTCAACTTGATCCTTCAAGCGGACGAATACGAACAGTTCAGTCAACAACGTACATAGTCCGAGCTGTGAAGACGGATATTGTGGATAGACTCCAGTGTGGTTAATGGAGTTTTCTTCACCAAAGTCCCTTCTGAATGTTGTCTGAATCTAACAGAATCGGGAATCTCGTATGTGCTCACTTGAATGGGAAGTAGTTAAATATGCACTCGTGTCGCTCATCAGGTTGTAGTTCTTCTCTATTCCACAGACCACTCCAAGAACTCTTCAAAAATCATCAGACCGCCTTAATTCTTAATACTTCCAACAGCCAAAATGGTTAAGTTCACCGCCTCTATTGTCGCCTTGGCCATGGCTGCCGCCGTCACGGCCGCACCGGCCCCGAGCTCTGAGACGACCTTCTCTTTCGCCTCATGGGTCGAGGACATCATCGCCAACCCCGACACGGCTCTCAGCCCCGAGCAAGCCGTTGCGGCGGCGAACTCTGCCAGCATTGTCTCCTCCGCCGGCGGTCTCACGAAAAGAGCCGAGTGCGTGGCCGACTACAAGGATGCGCCGGTACGAACACCAAACTTCGACCCAACTGACATTTCAAAGCCCGTGCTAACATGTATCTCTCTCTGCGTATAGTCCGCAGACGCCGCGGCTTGTCTCGACGATCTCGCCCGCAAGGGGGCCGCAGGCACCAACTGCGTCGTTGCGCAGTCTCAAATCCAGATGTGCCGAATCGGAGGCGCTCAGCTCATTAGCACTAGAGGCAACACCGGCACATATACTGTGAACTGGTAAGTGAAACACCCGGCCAGGGGCAATCCATGATGCCATGAACCGTTTTCCATCCAGGACAGGTGCTGACTGATGTACAGCAACGAAATTGCCCGTACCGGAGGCCTCATCTTTGACTCATGCTACCGCGCCGACAACACCGTGAAGGGCAAGGAGTACGTTGCCGCTGACAGAAACATCCAGGTCAATATTCTGGGAATCTAAGCGACTGCATCGGTGCTGTTCTTAAACCACGAGATGCGTCCTTACCTAGAAGTATAGTCGACGGATTTGACTCAATGTCCCGGGGGTATCTTGAGACGAAGTGATGATGGAGGGGAGTGAAATTCAGTTCATTCATGAAGTTTGGGAACATCAACCAGTAGTTGTCATATGTATATACTACTGTGTGAGAAGCTAAACTCGGCTTCTAGTACATACATCAATCAGAAAGGTCGTTGCGAGACCTCGCGGGTAATTAGTCCTTGCTGTACATCTAGCTTGTTGACGCCAACCGCCGCTTCACGATGATCCCCACAGCTTAAGCTCTTGAGGCGTGCCCAGGAATTCCACTTTCTTTTCAGAAGCTCTGAGCTATCACATCAGATACAAAGCTTAGAGCAAAAAGCAAATTTAGAAGATAACAAGTTGAGAATTAATTTCGTGTGACTTTATTGAAGTTGAATGCGGAAAGAGTCGTAGAGATACTGAAATAGTAGTTGAGTACCTACCATCTTAGATTGTGGAGAGCGCATGGGCGATGCGGACATTTCAAAAGTTCCGCGTATGGGTCCGTCGGAGTATTGTAACGTAGATATAATTTATCCGTGATAAATTTCAATCTGACTTTTGCTTTTGCTTTATTGTTGAAATTGACCTGGCTTTCTCCGTGTTTGCGATGCTCTCGGATTTGTTTCTACAGCCAATCGTGATTTCGCATGTCTGACGGCGTGTCCAAGCCACCCTAGCCAGTTGGCGCATTTTCTACCGATGATAAGACAATGAAAAAAGTTCTTCAATGAACCCAAGTAGTTTGATCGAGGCATGCAATCATACGTAAGACTTTTGTCAACGCCAGAGCTAAAGTCGCTCACACTCGGTTTCGGGTCCATGGCGAGCTTACGGAGTTCGTTGGCGACAACACGTTGACAAAATGGATGCTATTATTCTCGCTTAAATGCCATTGAATGTTTGCAGTCGTCTCGCTTTTGGCAACACTTTTGGACGCAGCTGCGATTGCTTACAGAAAGAAGCACTGACTATTCGTGACAAAACCCAAGCTGCGGTAAATAATCTGAACAAGACAGCCATCTCGTATTGATGCATCTGTTCCAAGCCACTTTCATGCAGTTCCGGAGTTTATGGCAAGATCCGGTCTTCAAGCAGAGGTGTGCATAGCAGCGCCAGGTACGAGTCGGTCGGAGAATGCCGGCCAACGGCGATCTGAGATAACCGATAGCCGGAGTGCTGCTCGCTGGGGGGTCTAAAATCTAGCTATAGGGGTGTAGCTATACTAGATTAATAAATTCTCTATATTATATATACTTTATACCTATTGATATAGTAAATTTTTTAAATACCTATATATATATAAATAGAGTGCATACTTAACTAAGTAAGTATTATTCTAAGGATTAATACTACTTTAGTCCTTATTTTAATAATATATAAATCATATATAATATATACTTTATATCTTTTTATTTTAATTTTATTAAAAAAGATTTTCTTTTTCTTTTACTTATATAAATTATAACTATATAATATATATATAACTATTAATTTTAGTATTAATTATATATTAACTTAATATATACTAACTATATATAAATTATATTTATTTAAAAGCTTATAAAATATAAAGGTTAATAGTATTATTAACTTTAACTTAACTTAAGGTTACTTTTATAATATATTAAGTATAAATATAGTATATATTAAAATTATTATAAAACTGATATATTTTAAAACTTATTTTAAACTATAAATTTAATTATAAACTTAATAATAAGTTTTTATATATTTTAAGTATATATATAGATAGTATTTAATATATTTTTAGTTAACTTTAAAATATTACTTTAGTGATAAATAAAAATATGTTATAAGTTATTTAATATAAGCTATATATATATTAAGTATAAACAATAGATATATTTAATAAGCCTCTAGCTGTTCACTATAATTTTTACCTACTTAGAGTAATAGACCTCCTAACTATACGCCTCCTAATAATATATATAGCTTTTAGTTATATAATTCCTAAGAACCTTCTAAGTCTCTAACTACTTCTCCTAACCTCAGCTATACTTATATATATAGTACTAAATAACTTCACTATCTTTAACTTCACTTTAGTAATAATATAGTTTACAATTACTTAATTACTTAATTACTAACTATTAAACTATTAACCTATCCTCTCTCTTATATATTACTTATATTACTAATACTATCTCTATTACTACTTTACTATTTATTATAATAGCTTCTTTAGAAGTAAGTTATTATTATTATTATCTTCTTAAGTTTATAGTTATAACATAGCCCCCCTATAAAAAGATTATAGTAAAATTCACCCTATATATAGGTATAATTCTAGAAACACTATATAGGTATTTTAACTTATACCCTCTACTAATTAAGGAAAATAGTATAGAAACCCTATACGTTCCTACTAGTAAGTAAATCTTTATATAAAATTAAACGCACGCTCTAGCTAAATAGATTAGTAGAATAGTAATAGCACTAGTGTTATAACCTAAGAATAAGGATAATAGATAACTAACCTACTTTAGTGTTAGGCGGCTAGGATAGAATATTTATACTATAGGATTATAGAAATAAAAGGGACTTACTTAGAAATAGAAGAACTATAGTATAAGTTATATAATAATAAGATAAAACTAAGTAAATAGTATAAAGTATTAAACGTTTAGTAGGAGTTATTAAGTACTTACTAACGCTTATTAAGTACTTACTAGTACTTAACTAGCGATTAGTAATAGGATAAAAGAACTATTTAGAACTTATATATAGTATAACTTTAAGCCTAGTTTATAGTTAGATTTCTATAGCTCTTTAGTAATTAACTTCTTAGTATTTATCCTTATAGATACTCTTAGCTTACTTTTATTATAAATTACTTATTAAGCTTAAGATTAATTACTTTAGTCTCTAAAGACTTAATCTACTATAGTTAGTAACCTATAACTATAACTATAACCTAATATATTATTATAATATATTAATCCCTAGCTTCTATTAGTAAACTTTACTATTAGATAGCTAACTATAATACTTTAATTACTCCTATTTAGTAAGTTAACTATTAATACTTACTAATAATAAAATAATAAGTATATTTTCTTATACTTTAGCTAAGTCCCCTACTTTAAGATCTTTATTTTCCTTATATAACTAGCTTTAGAGCTTAATATAAGAACTTATTAGTATTAAAGATTATAATATATTAAACCTTAAGTATAACTCTAATAGAGAAAGTTCTTTTACTAAGGAAAGATATAAAAAACTTTAATATATTATTTAGAAATAAGATATTAAATCTAAAGAGATATAAATTTTTATTAATAAAAGTAAGTAAGCTATAAATAACTTTAATAAATAACTTTAGAATATTAGATAAGTATATAAAAAACTTAAGAAAGATATTAAAGGAGATACTTACCTTAAGAAAGTTTAAGAACTCTAAGAAGAACTTAATACTTTTTTAAGTTACTACTAATATTATTACTACTTCTATTAGAAAATAATAGAAACTTAAGTTTAATACTTCTATTACTTATAATAGTACTCCTAGATAACTTAAGTTATTCTTAATTTAAATTAAGAACTATTAAAACTTTTACTATAGAGACTTTACTAACTATACTAAGAAAGTAGTTTATATAGCTACTTATTTCTATAGAAAAGCTTTTAAGTAGTTTAAACTTATTTAAAAAGAATTTCTTAAATATAAAATATTAAATAAATATTTTACTAAAACTTATAATATCTATAGTAACTTCTAAGGATTTAAAAACGTTTTATACTCTCTCTTCTAGGATTTTAATAAAAAACAATAAGTTCAAAGAGAATTAATATAATTATAATAAACTAAGTTTACTAAAGAATATACTACTATATTCTAATAACTTAACGTCTAACTTAACTTTACTAAAGAAACTAAGATCTTTATATTCTATTAAGGATTTAAAAATAAAATTAAAGATAAGATTATTAAGATTAACTACTTTAAAGACTTCTTTTAGTATATTAACCTTACTATTAAGATTAATAATTAACTTTTTAAATATTATAAAGAAAAAAGCAAAAAGTAATAAAGACTAAACTTAAGATATAAATATTAGTAGTAACTTTAGTAGAAATTTAACTAATAGTAAAATAATAATAAACCTTATAATAACTAGAGTAATATATAATAAAATACTACTTATAGATAATATAGTAAACTTATAGATCTTAGTATAATAACTAAGTTTAATAATAAGAAACCTTAGAACTTTAAGTACTATAACTATAATAAGTAAAGATATATTACTAAGGATTATAAATAACCTAAGAAGTTTCCCTAGAAACTAATAGCTAAATAACTTTAATAAGTTAATATAATTATAAAAGTATTATATATATCTTAATCTTAGACTAGATACTATAATAATAACTACTAAATTTACTTTAAAAATAAGGAAATATTAGGATATTACTTAAGGGATAGTAATCTTAGACGATTTAGTTATAATATAACTATTCTAAATACTTACTTTAAGACCTTAGTAATAATATATATTAATAATAGTAAAATTATAAGAAAACTAGTAGAATAACTTAATAAGATACTATAGATTTAGTAGTTTAAACCTATTAATACCTCCTCTACTATATAAAACTAAGAACTAAAGGATAATAATAAATAAAAGCTTACATACCTCTAAAAAGCTAAAAGCTTATACTTAGTATAAATCTAAGAAGAACCTTATAATCCCCTATAAGAATAATAACTAAAAGCTATACTCTTATATATAGAAAGACGTTAATATATATATATATAAACCCTACTAAAATTAAATAAATTAACTAAGAACTTAATAAATAAATTAAAGAAGAATTAGAAAAAGAACTAAAGTATTAATATAACTTCTTAATAGAGTAATAACTCCTTAATATAACTAGTAACTAGACTTTTAGAGAAAGTAAAAGTTTACTTTATAACTTAAATAAACTTTATAATATTACTTAATAGTATACTTAAATAGAAATTACTTATAGTTTTACTTCTAGTAAAGATAACTTTAGTTCTAAAGAAAACTCTAATAACTAAGAAAATAGAATTAAGTAACTCCTAAAGTACTAAGGAATTAATATACTTTAAAATAAGTAATAACGCTACTTCTATAACACTTTAGTAAGTTAATAAGACTAAAACTATACCTCTTAGCTATATATAAAAGATTATCCTATATTAAAAAGTAACTATTAACTTTATTAAACCCTCTTCTAGCTTTAATATTTCTATAATAAATATAAAGAATATATAAGAGAAAAATATAATTATTAATTCTACCCCTAAAGATATAATAATAAACCTATTTATAAGATATACTTAATATCTACTTTAATTAAATAGACTATAGTACTATTTAAAGATTAAGTTTATAGTTATAACGCAGCCCCCCTATAAAAAGACTATAGTAAAATTCACCCTATACGTAGGTATAATTCTAAAAACACTATATAGGTATTTTAACTTATACCCTCTACTAATTAAGGAAAATAGTATAGAAACCTTATACGTTCTTACTAGTAAGTAAACCTTCTAAATATTATAAAGTTAAACGTACACTTTAGCTAAATAGACTAATAGAATAGTAATAGCGCTAGCTATATAGCGTAGGGCTAGTAACGCTATATATAGTAGGGCTAATTATATTAGGGCTAAATAGGTTACTAAAGCTCTTATAGTTTAGCGATAGCTTTGCTGAACTTTCTAGTGAGGTTCTATAAATACTACTATATAAGAGATAACTCCTTAACTAAAGAGGTTATTAGAAGAGGTTCTTATAGCTAGAAGTATAAAGACTTTAGCGTAGGGCCTTATACCTATCCCTCTTCCTCTTCCTCTTCCTTATTAACCTATAATAAATCCTTTATAATGTTACTATTTAAAGATAACTTTATAGTTTTTAGAATTAGCTTTTAGTTTCCTATAAGATATTAGTATAATAATAATATAAAATAAGATAAATATTAATAAGATAAATATTAAGTTTACTACTAAGAAAAGGTATATACTTAGAGAATTATAAAGGATAGACCTAAATCTTTATAGGTTAGAATCTATAAAAATAGTCTCTTAAAAGTATAATAAAAAGGAAAGTAAATTACTTACCCTAAATAACTAGAATAGTTAAAAACCTAAACTTACTTACTAATAATAGATTATAATAAGTAATTAAGAAAAGATCTATTTACTAGATATTATAAAGATATAAGAGTAATATAAAACTTAAAGTTACTATTAATAAATAAATAATATTTATACTAATTAATAGTAAAGCTAAAGTAAATTTTATTACTTTTTAAACTATTAATAAACTAAAAATATAATAAAAAAGAAAAAAATAACTATATTTTCTATATATAGTAGAAAGAGAAGAATTTAAGTATAAAGGAGATACTATCTATAATAAAACTATACTTCTTAAAATAAACTATTTAAATAAAGAAAAAGAATTTAATTTAATATTACTAATATAAGAATATATAATATAATATTAAGATTATTTTAGTTATAAATAAATAACTTATAGATAGATTAGAGTAATAGCTAACTCTATTAAAACTATAATAATTTAGTCCTTAAATAGCTTTACTAAAATTAGACTTTAAATAAATTAATATAATTAAGAGTAATAAAATAATACCTCTATTATTTTAAAGTAAAAGAAACTATATTATAACTACTAAAGATAATAAATCTAGAATAAAAGAATAATCTATTTCTATCTATTTTAAAAGAATATAAAGTCTATAAGAAATTTATTATAACTAAACTAGGAACTAAACTACTTAAATATATTAATTTTAATTATAAGATCCCTCTTAAAGAAAAAGAAAACTATACTTTAATAAGATCTATAAACTTAACTAAATAAAAATAAAAGTTTTAGATAAATACCTTAATAAAAACCTTAAAAAAGGTTATATTAGACCTTTAATATTACTAATAAGAAGTTTAATCCTATTTATACTAAAGAAAAATAGAAAACTATAACTATATATTAATTACTATATACTTTATAAAATAATAATTAGAAATTACTACTTACTATTACTTATTAATAAAATAAAATAACTCCTCTATAGAACTAACTAGTTTATAGCTTTTAACTTTAAAAGTACTTATAACTTAATTAGGATAAAGTAAAGAGAAGAATAGAAAACTACTTTCTAAACGTAAAAAGGATATTTTAAATACTTTATTATACTTTTTAGTTTTATTAATACCCCTATAATATTCTAGAATATAATTAATTTAATCCTATATAAATATATTAATATCTATATAGTTATCTACTTAGATAATATCTTTATTTTCTCTTTTATATTTAAATAATATAAAATAAATATATATAATATTTTATAAGTTTTCTAAGAAATAAAACTTTTAGTTAAACCTAAGAAGAGTAAATTCTATATATAATAAGTAAAATACCTTAGATTTACTATTACTTTAAGAAAGATTAATATATTTAAGAATAAAGTTAAAGCTATTTAAAAATAGATAATTTTAATAAACTTTAAAGAAATTAAAGAATTTCTAGGTTTTATTAATTTCTATTAAAGGTTTACTAAGAATTATAGAAAAATTAATATAATTTATATAGACCTTAGCTATAAAAATAAACTATTTTAATAAAAAGAACTATAATAAATAGCTTTCTAAAAGATTAAAAACTTTATTATTAGTAAACTAATCCTTATTATTCTAAACTTTATAAAATAGTTTAAAGTAGAACTTAATATATCTAACTATATAATTAGAATATAATTATTATAATAAAACTTAGAAAAATATCTATATTTCTATACTTTCTTTTCTAAGAAACTTAAAGAACTAAAACTTAACTATAAGATCTATAATAAAGAACTTATAGTAATTATTAAAGTTTTTAAAGAATAAAAACCTAAGTTCTTAGGAATTATTTATAAAGTATTTATATACTTAGACTATAAAAATCTTATATATTTTATAACCTTAAAAGTACTAAAAAAGTAATAAATATAATAGTTAGAATTCTTATTTAGATATAACTTCTAAATTATATACTAGAAAGGGTTAAATAATAGTAGAACTAATACTTTTAGTTAAAAACTAAACTATAACGTCTTAATACTTAAAAAAACCTAAGTAATTCTTAAGAAAGATAATTAAAGAGACTTAATACTAGTAGTTAAGCTCTTAATAATAGCTAGATAATCTAATATTAACCTACTTAATAAACTAAATAATAAAGTAATTATAGAGTTTTATACTTACTCTATATATAGTTACTAAGGAATTATAAAAACCTAAAAATAACTATAATAGTAATATAGAGAAAAGGTTACTAGAGAATATATAGTAAAAGTAATTAAGGATTATAAGGTCTACTTTAAAAGTAAACCTATTTAATATTAACTTTATAGTATATTATAACCTTTACCTATACTATAAGCTACTTAGTAATCTATATTACTTAACTTTATTATTAAACTACTAAAGTTTTAAAAACCTTTTATAGGAGTATATTATAATAATATTCTTATTATTATAGACTAATTTATAAAATACGTTTACTTTATCCTATATAAAGAAATAAGTAATACTAAAATATATATATATATATTTCTTGAATATATTATTACTAACTATAGAATATTTAAAGAAATTATATTAAATAGAGATAAGATCTTTACTTCTAACTTTTAGAAGTTAATTATATTATACTTTAGTATTAAATAATTAATATCTATTATATTCTACTTATAGATTAATAAATAGATAGAATAAATTAACTAAATCCTTAAAACCTACTTCTACGTTCAATTAACTATAACTAAAATAATTAAGTTATATTACTATTAATAGCTTAGTTTACTTATAATAGTATAATAAGAGAAAATACTAAGAAATCTTTTTTCTATTTTAACTATAGATTTAAACTTACTATTTATAGAGAACTTTAAATAAGTTTAGCTATAATAAAAGCTATTACTTTAATATAATATATTAAAGATATCTAAGAGAATATATAAAAAGAACTTAAATTTATATAATAAAGAATAACTAAGTTTAGTAATAAATAAAGAATTAAAAGACTAACTTTAAAAGAGGGAGATAGTCTCTATTTTATATAATAAAATATTAAAATAAAACAACTAAATAATAAACTTAACTATAAAAAACTTAAGCTTTTTAGAATTTTATAAGTTATTTTATTAGTTAACTATAAACTTAAATTCCTAGAAACTATAAAGTATTACTTAATATTCTATATCTTACTCTTTAAACTAACTTTATAAAGATTAAGAATAAATAATATTATCATTATAAAAGATAATAAACTAGTATATAAAGTAGAAAAACTACTTAACTATTAATATAGAGATAATAAATAAGAATACCTTATTAAATAGAAACATTATAGCTATAAAGAAAATATATAAGAACCTAATAATAACTTACTTAACTATTAAGAAAAGATTAATAAATATATTAAAACGCTTAATTATATTAATCTTTAAGATAAGCTAAAACTACTTATAACTCCTAAAGAATTTGAAGAATATAAAATAAACCTTATAAAAGAGAATAAATAAATATAATAAAAAATATAGTAAGTATAAAAAGAAGCTTAAAAGTAAAAGATATAGCTCCTATTAATATAAATATAACCTAGAGAATAACTTTATTTAGTATAAGTAAAAAACTTTATTTACCTAGGAATACTAAAATATAACTAAAACTCCTTAAATAAGAAGTTTAAAATACTAAGATTTTAATTTAAAATTAAATCTAGATCTAAAACCTTAAAAGTACTTAATAACTATACTTCTAGAACTAAAGAAAACTTAAATAGAAAACTCCTAGCTATACTATTTTTATTTACTACTATTAATATCTCTTTATAACTTTTCTTAAAAACTATATATTTAGTTTTATAAACGTAATTTAGCTTTATAAGTACTTTATTTACTTTAACTTATACTTTGTATAATACTTCTATTTTTCTCTAAAATAGCTTCTCAGTTTCCTCCTCTTTATTATTAAGTTAATAAGATTCTACTATTAGTTACTCTACTATAATAAGTTAGTAGTAAAAAGATAACTAAGTAAGAGGAAAAACCCTATACTAATAAATTATATCTTTAGAAGTATTATAAAAGTAATAAGTATTACTAATAGTAATATACTCTCTATAAACTAGTAACTTTAATAGTATTTTATAATATAAACCTTTAGAATAGTAGTAATAATAAAACATAACTTTAAAACTATTCTTAGTAATATTAAGAGAATAATAGTAATAATGAAGTATAGAAATTATAGGACTATTAATAATATAACCTAATATAGTATTAGTATTATAAGTAAATTAAGAAGTATAATTAATAGATCCCTAACTTAAGACTAATAACCTACTTATATTAGGTCTTAAAAATAAGACCTTTAGAAAGAGGACCTAATATTATAACCTAAGAATAAGGATAATAAATAACTAACTTACTTTAGTATTAAGTAGCTAAAATAGAATATTTATATTATAGGATTATAGGAATAAAAAGGACTTACTTAGAAATAGAAGAACTATAGTATAAGTTATATAATAATAAAATAAAACTAAGTAAATAGTATAAAGTATTGAGTACTTAGTAAGAGTTACTAAGTACTTACTAATACTTACTAAGCGCTTACTAGTATTTAACTAGTAATTAATAATAAGATAAAGGAACTATTTAGAACTTATATATAATATAACTTTAAGCTTAGTTTATAGTTAGACTTCTATAGCTCTTTAGTAATTAACTTCTTAGTATTTATCCTTATAGATATTCTTAGCTTACCTTTACTATAAATTACTTATTAAGCTTAAGATTAATCACTTTAGTCTCTAAAGACCTAATCTACTATAGCTAGCAACTTATAATTATAACTATAACCTAGTATACTATTATAATATATTAATCCCTAGCTTCTATTAGTAGACCTTACTATTAGATAGCTGACTATAATAACTAGCTATATAGTATAAAGCTAGTAGTATTATATATAGTAAAGCTAATTATATTAAAGCTAAATAGGTTACTAAAACTCTTATAGCTTAGTAATACTACTAAATAGAGATAACTCCTTAACTAAAGAGGTTATTATAAGAAGTTCTTATAGCTAGAAGTATAAAAAGCTTTATTACTATATATAAGGCTTTATATCTTTCTCTTTTCTTCTTCTTTACCTTTAAACCTATATTAATAACCTATCTTTATCTAAAAAGGACTATAAACTAAAGAGTATTATATAAAGTATAAAGTATACCTATAACCTATAATAAATCCTTTATAATATTTATACTACGTAAGGAATATAAGAATACTAACCTTACGTTAAGTATACCTTTCTTTAAAAAGATAGCTAAAAATATCACTATATAGAATAATATCTATACGCTAAATAAAGCTTTTAACTTTAGTAAGTATTTTAACTCTAATTAGAAACGTTTTATTATAGTAATATTAAATAGAGCTTTTAAGAATACTTCTAAAAGAAACTCTCTCTACGTTATAATTAAAGTAATAAATACCCTTAATAGCTTTAAAATAGAGGCTATATATATCTTTAACTATCTTAAAGAGTAGCTTTTCTTTATATAAACCCTCTATAATACTAAAGTAGATATAACTTAAGCTTAAGTATAAGCCTAATAAAGCTTAAATATTAGTAAGTACGCCTTATACTAAATAGAGAGAACGTTACTAATAATAGTATAGCTATAAAGGCGTTAGCTAACTTAATTAAATAAAAAGAATAGTAAATAGCAAAGTAGTAATAGAGATAGTACTAGTAGCGTAAGTAATATATAAAAGAGAGGATAGGTTAATAGCTTAGTAGTTAGTAATTAAGTAATTAAGTAATTATAAACTATATTATTACTAAAGTGAAGTTAAAGATAGTAAAGTTATATATATATATAAGTTTAGCTAAGGTTAGGAGAGTTATAATTATATAACTAAAAGCTATATATATTATTAGGAGGCGTAGAGTTAAGAGGTCTATCGCTTTAAGTAAGTAAAAATTATAGTAAACAGCTAGAGGCTATTATTATCTTCTTATTTAATTAAGCTAGCTAATGCTTTTATAGTAGCTATACTATTATTAGTAATACTCTCTCTATTTAATATAAAGTATACTTACTATATTCCTCTATATAAGGCTTATATTCTCTTTAGTATTTTTAAGTACTTTAAAGAAGAAGTCCTACTTATTAAAGTAACTAAACATATAATTAAACTTTATATTAATATTATCTAAAGTTTTTTTAATAAAAAGGATAATATTACTACTTATAGGGGTTTTAAAGAGGTTTATTAATAAAGCTATTAAGATAATATATTTTTAGTCTTCTTTGAATTATTCTTTAAATAAGGGCTTCTTATTATATATATTAAAGTTAAACTTATTCTAGATATATTATATATTATTTATAGAGATGAAGGTACTACTTAGCTTATACTTAGTAAATATAAATACTTTACGTAGTATAAATATTATGAAGGATTTATTATAAGCTATAAAGATAAGTTATTAATATAAGTTTAAGAGTAAAGAAGAAGAAAAGGGAAAGGTATAAAGCTTTATATATAGTAGTAGAGTTTTTATACTTCTAGCTATAAGAACCTCTTATAATAACTTCTTTAGTTAAGGAGTTATCTCTTTTATAGTAGTATTACTAAGCTATAAGAGCTTTAGTAACCCCTTTAGCTTTAATATAATTAACCCTACTATATATAGTATTACTAGCTTTATACTATATAGCTAGCGCTATTACTATTTTACTAGTCTATTTAGCTAGGGTATATATTTAACTTTATATAGTAATATTTAGAGGATTTGCTTACTAGTAGGAATATATAGGGTTTTTATACTATTTTCCTTAATTAGTAGAAGGTATAGGTTAAAGTACCTATATAGTGTTTCTAGAATTATACCTATATATAGGGTGAATTTTGCTATAGTCTTTTTATAGGGGGGCTACGTTATAACTATAAACTTAATTATATATAATATTATAGCTAGAATATAGTATAATTTATAGTAAGTAGTATACTATATACTACTACTATAGTAGTATATAGTATAGTAGTAGTACTAAAATTTTTAACATAGTATACTATATACTATAACTAAATATAGTATATAGTACTATAGTATTATAGTAATTAATACTCTATTTAAAATAGAAAAAGTATTAAAGTTAAAAAATAGATTACTATTTATAAATATAACTAAAAAACTAATAAAGTTAATTAGAATTAAAAAAGATTTATTATAAATTAAAATATTAAAAATATTTAATCTAAGAATAATATACTTTAAGAATACGTTTTATATATATATAATATATCTCTCTTCAATAAAAAAGAAAAAGTAATAAGTATTTTCTTATAAACTATTAATTATAATATATATTATATATATACTATAGATAATATAACTCTATTATTAATATCTATTATAATTATATTCTATTATAATATAGTCTTCATTTTATTTAAATATAAATATAACTTAGGGATAGTTAAGATATAGTAAAGTAAACTATAAAGGAAAAGTTATACTTATATAGCTTAGAAGATCTATTTTTCTCGTACTACTATAGCCCCCTACTTACGTTTTAGACCCCCCTGCGAGGTGTATATCTACTAATAGCAACGGACAGGGCAAGAATGCTCACTGATTCATGTCTGAGGCACTTTCATTTATTTCACTTTCTGGAGGAAATTTGACACCGCGAATCAGGTAGATGAAATATCACATCAATTGCCGCTTATAGAAAACATGAAGAGACGCCAAGTGGGCCCTGTTCACGCGGATTGCGGCTGGTAACAAGCTTTGAAGATATAAGAACCACCATCTTAGCCATCGTCACTAGGCAGTTTTCTTAACTTTCTAAGCTCGACCAACATATAGCCATGAAGGTCTACCAATTCGCGGCTTTGCTGTCATTCGTAAGAACCAACCCGAAAAGCCTTGATCGTTCATGACGGTCTAACATGTGGGTTTTAGAGCACTTACTTGGGCGGAGTATCCGCTGCGTATTGCAACAACAACCTATCTCTTTTTTGGCAATGTTTTGGACCTGACAAATCCAACTCTGGGTACACCGCATCATGCTGTCCTGGAGGAAGTTACCAACAAGACGGCGCTGTGAGTACCCCATGCACAAATGAAATTTTGGTCAGACTCTCACAGGGGATTTAGTGCTGCACTGAAAACTGGCAAGCTTTCAAGTCTTGCTGCACCGCGCATCCTGGTTACTGGGCTGCTAATGGCTAGGAGCAATGAACTGCTGGTCTTTTGTTAGCCATGCGCTACATCTGACGGAGAATTTTTGCGTGGTCAAACGAGGAAAGATGTGGGGATGAAAGTCCAGGGCCAGGAGCTATGTGTGAAGATATCCGGTGAGCGGCGGACGAGAGAGCACTCAGAAGGGATCTCTGCGGACGAAGACCGTGTCCTTCTCGGCTTCCGGTACCCGCGCGCCCCGAGCCTTTGATCATCAACCCCTGAATTATTACTTAGTAAAACGGGTGTTTGCGTGCAAATTGAAATCAGCTCGGTCTAACAACGTTATGTCTTCTCCATTACTAATGCCGTGAACTTAGCATCAAGCTCAAATGAATTAGGAGCCACAGTGATCACTCCGCAGCTCCCTTGGCAGCGGCGACGAACACGATTTCGGTTTTGACAAAAGATTCTTGTCAAAATAAGGAAACATTTCGCCGAGTTCCTTCAGGGAGATGGAGTCGTGACGGGGAATCATTTGCAACTAGGCTGTAGCAACTGCGAAAACCCCCTTTCACAGATCTCTCATCATTTTCCTGGGTTGAATAAATCAGAGTGATACCTTCATCGTTTTTTATCACCATTCAAGTACTCTTCTGTTTATCTGTAGACTTCTGGTCAGCTCAAGATGCGACCCTCGTCCCAAGTCTTCCTTCTGAGCCTTATCGCTTTTGCAGGAGCGTCTCCCGTGTCTCATAACATCAACACCACCCTCTTTAAGAACGTTGCTTTTACCCTCTCCAAAGGAGAGGCGGCGTCATGTGTCACTGGAGAGATACCAATTCCGATAAGTTTTGAGGCCGAGAAATGGCTTTTCGAAAAAACCACAGACTCCTTGTCCGTCACCGACTTCGTTCTCAACGTCACCACGACCGACCCCAATCACATTTTGGACTTCTCTGAGGGAACTACCTTGATCCAGAAGACTTATGGAATTTAGGTCAAATACTGCGTTCCCTCGTCTGGCCTGCCAAACAGTGTCGACAGAGCTGTGCAGATCCTCACTCATGGTGGTACGCTTGATCACACTTATTGGGACTTCGCCCCTGGATACAGCTACGTAGATGTGGCTGCCCGGGCTGGCATGGTCACTGTAAGCTATGACCGTCTTGGAACAGGCCTCTAGGAGCACCCTGACCCTCTTCTTGAAGTGCAAACCCCTGCTTCCGTGGAAGTGCTGCATCAGCTGGTTACCATGCTTCGCTCTGGCTCGTTCAGTCCCCAATTCAGCAAGGTGATCGGAGTTGGCCATTCAATCGGGAGCAAGGCAACTGAAGCGGTGATCTCAAAGTACCCTAGCGACTTTGACGCCATCATACACACTGGCTACGCATACGAGAATGCGGCCGGGGCTGGCAGTGTTGTTGCAACTGGACTCGGATCGCCGAAGGATGTTGACCATCTGAAACATTTACCTGATGGCTATCTTGTGCCCAAATCTGTAGAGGGTATTCACATTTGTTTCTCCAAGTATCCCAATTCCGACCCCCAAAGTAAGTTGTCTTCATAAATACGGACAGAACCCAGGACGGGCTGACGCCAACAGTTCTCTCACAAACGGTCAGGCACATGCAGACTGAGTCAATGGGCGAGATGCTCATCCCGCCTGGCAGCTCTTTCTGGGGCAACTTGACTGCAGCGCCCACCTCAAGGCAAGTAAACTTGTCAAGTTCAATCAATCAATCAATCAATTATGAAGCCATAACTAGTTAATTAAGTCAATTATGAGCCTCAAACTTGATTGATTACCTTGACTGTTTTGATAGGGGGGGAGGGGGGCTTACTAGGGCTTAG
>JAKMXC010000292.1:0-70397 GCA_025328345.1 Colletotrichum sp. SAR11_59
AACCCTGCCCCCCGCCTCCCCCCCCCAACCCCCCACCCCCCCCACCCCCCCCAAAAAAAAAAAAAAAAAAAAAGATGTGCCCCCCTCCACCGCCAAGCCAGGAATTACCAGGTATCGCAGCACAGAGGCGGTCAAGTTTTCTCTCTAGCTGAACCTGGAAGCAAGCAAACACACACGCAGCTGTTCATGGGTCCCGTCCCGTTGGTGTGATGAACATCCAGCATGTGTGACTCACACTGAGCTGGCGCATTCCCAGCCTAACCGCCAATGGCCCGCCGGAGATGACCCCGTCAGTCGGACAATTTTTTTTCTCTGCTTCGTTTAACGGTTTGCGACGACAAAATTCAAGGCTGAGACCCGTGAAAAGATGTGCGCTCTTTTGCACGGGCATGCGCGCCCGCGCATACATACACATGGATATCATGGGCCCCGTCCAACGGCGCCTGGTCGTCAGGTACCCCTACATCATTAGCTCCAGCGCAGACAGAGAGCGGGCAGAGAGAGCGCGTAGCGATGCCAATGCCAATGCCAATGCCAATGCCCATGCCAATGCCCAGAGGGTCAGGTAAATTCTTCACGTGAAGGTGGTGAAAACTCTCTGACCGCGAGAACGAGGAAGAAGCAACACGCCCCCTCCCCTTCTCTTCTCTCCCAAAGCGAGATGGGCGAAAATGGGGTGCCCATTTCAAGTGTAACGTGGGTCTTGCTCTCGTGCTGCTGCCAGACCGCATTCCCCCAACACCGTCATTTTGGACAAAAACCTTGGAGTTTTTCCTCAAAACCCCAGAATGAAACTGTGTTGTGGAGATGGCCACAAAAGTGGACGAGGAAGGGCTCCATGGAATTCTGAACCCCCCCCATCTCCACCGACGTCTGGAAGGATTCCAAGAATTCTTCCAGAAGGAGTGGATCAGTTCCAGCGGTGTTCGGTAATGACCCGATTCTCTTCTCTGCCTTTTCGCCTCCCCCTTTCGCTTGTTAGAGAGAGCACTCTATCCTGAAGCACAGAACGCCGGCCGGGATATCGCTGTCGGACGTCATAAGGGTATGGACCATGCGTTTGAACCTCCCCCCTGCCTCGGTCACCGCGAATACTTGAGACGAACATCAGACCGAAACCCGTCTGCTCGGCGCGACAATTTTATTTTGCCTCCCTCAACCCCAAAAAAGAAAGGGAGATAGAGGGCTCGAGCCATGCTGGTCATCCCCTCGAGAACCCGGTGGGTTCCCACAAATGGAACTTCTCCAGTCCTTCTAGAGCCTCAGAATTGTTGGGGAAAGAAGCCTGAAGCCTGTGATTGTGATGCATTGCCCGTGTTGCGATCTGTTCCATCCCGTGGGAACAATATGATCTGACCATTGCAATACCGCTTCGTACGGATGGCCTCGCTGGGCCGTGTCGCGCCGTTCCTGATCTCATTTCGGCGGCGCCGTTCAGTTTGTCCCACGCCCATGGAACGTTTCTACGTTCTACCGAGCAGCAAACGGCGGCAGAATCCCTCAGTATCTTGGCGGCGCCGTGTGAACAGACGGTTTCATGGACGTGTTGACGATGAGCGTATGGTGTGTCCTCCGTTTGAGACCTCTAGCCCAAGTCTCAAAATAACAGCACCTCATATCGCCGTAACGCCAAATAAGCTTCACCAGACTCGCTGCGTAATCTGCTCCTGAGAGCTGTCAGAACTCTGTCAGACGGTCCGCGTAACCGCGTCGCTGGGCATTAGGAGGCGGGCTGGTGTGCTAGCTCCCGGGGAACCAATTTCCTGGTCTCATATTTGCCCATTTACTGAAGAGAAGGACGAATTTTTCTCTGCCCTGTGTAAGACGCATCGCATATTTTCCCGCTCGGCATTTCTCTAGCGGCTTGCTTCACGACACCGAATGCCCGGTGGACGTTGCCTACTGGCCGCATCGTAAAAACCACAAATCCGCTCCTCGCCGGAACGGGACAAGGTCGATCGAAGCAGACACTTGCAGCACCTTTCACGAGGGAGAAGCATGGCCGCCGCTGCGTGGGAACAAACACATGCCCGCCGGAGCCAACAAACAAACCACACGCACGTATCGGCCCCAAAAATGCGGATGGGTCCCCGGGATCGCGATTGATGTCTCTTGACTTCCTTCAGCAAGCCTCCATCCCACGAGGCGTCCTTCCCGAGCGTACCGCGATGCCGGGAAGACACGCCGTCGACAATGGGAAAAGCTCCCCGCTGAAATTGTGGCAGTGAAAGGGCATAGGCAACGCGGCTCCGATTGAGCAAGCGTGGTCCGTTAATGCCGTGATTCCAAGTCGCAGGTTTTTTTTTGGTCCCCGATTCACCACCCTTTGTAGTCGTCGGCAGCTTCTCGTCGGTGACGATGGCGGCGTTTGTTTCGTTTCGTCCGTTCAACGCCGCCGGTTCTTCGTCTGATAGGCTCGGTCGAGGGAGCCGGCATATGGAAGGGAAGGGAAGGGGTGTGGGTGGTGTTCATGCACTGACGACTGACGAACGAGACGCGTCCTGGGTAACGACACGCACCATACGCCGTGCCGTCCACACACCACTTAGACTCAAGAATAGCAACCGTATGTGTGTGCTCGGACTGCCTGTGAGAAATCTCCGACACGAGCAATGGCCATTTCGCTTGCTTCATGAGCTCTATGCGTCGCCTCTGCCCTCTGTGCAGTGTTGCAGCAGGCAGATGAAGACAGAGTGCGCTGCGCCTCAGGCCACGTCTCCAAAGCCCTCCGTTTCGAATCGTCTGCTCTTCCGTAACGGTTCTCCTTTTCCCCAACCTCCGTCTTCCCTGTCCCTGTGTGTTCTCCATCGTCAAAGAGAAGCTGTGGGCATTCTCTAGAATTTTAGTCAGGAACCACAAGTCCACCGCTTTCTTCCATGCCGGGATGATGGATCTCGCATTCGAAGGAAAATATGGCTCCTTGGAAATTGGGAGGCAAATTCACAATGCCTTTCCCTGTTCCATCGAAATTGGATGGTTCGTGAACTTCTCCAGAGACTCCAGAACCAGCCCCTCCGTTACCAGCCAGCAGGTTCGCCGGTTTGGCACCGCTTGTTGAGGCTGCAGATGTGGGACTTGCGGTCACCACCTCTCCCGTCCGTTCGCGCCAAAGTCCCAACTGCTACTCCACGCGTGTGCGGTGGGACACTGGGAATAGCTTCGTCATGATGCTCCACGATGCAGGTGTGTGATCGGCTCTCCGTGGGCCGCCCCCCCGTCCTGTCAGTCAGCCGCCAACTTTGCAATTTTTGGCTACACCGCACGCACACCGACCGCCCTGCCATCCCGGTCAGGGTACCATTGTCTCGTAAAATCCAGTCATCAGCAATCACAGAAAACCGAGAGGCACAGCGAACACATTGGGGTTAGCCGTCCCAGCCGTGTGCCACGCCCCGTCCTGCAGATGCAGCGTCGCATCCAACGAGTCCCGTGACGGTTCCAATGAGCCGGTACCAAGCCAAAAAGTTGGAATCACGACAGGCGGCATGTCTCCGACCAACTTCTTTTTTTCTCCATCCCATCTCGGTGAAGTTCCATTTGCAGACCGTATTCTGCCGTCCGTTCTCACGATGCCGACGCGGGAAGGGGGGGTGTGCGCTCAAGCCTTGGGATGTCTGCTAGCCGCCGCCGCTTGCTTCTTTTTCCAGAACCCACGGGAATGGCATCTCCCCCACAGACGGAAGAGCAAGAAAAGGGCTAAAGTGCATGCATTCGCTAGTCGTTCGAATATTACCCATGTTGCTCAGGAACAAAGAGTCCGTGCCATCGATTCAAGCTACATTCCACGATCACAGAGACAAATGCGCTTGGTGTCTTGTGTGTGTCCTGTCTCGCATGTCTAGCGTCGCGGTAGCTCGATTGCTTCAATCAGCCGGCAACCCATCACAAACGGTGCCTGAGTCAGAAGAAGGAGCTCCTCACCTTCGGCCGAAATCGAAATCTCCGTATCGTGACATTAGAAACTTGGTTGCTTTTCTGTGCCCATAGCGATGGGGCTGTTGACGTTGACGAGCTGTCACCAACACGACAGCTTGCTGTCATTTCTCTCTCAGAGTCTCAGACGAACCAACCACCCACCGCGACGCTCCTCCACGCGGGCTGCTGCTTTCGGCAATCCTGCGACATCGGCTGCCTTGGACGAACCCGTGCAAATATTGGTGATCAACCCGGAAAAAGTCCAACACACAAAAGGCTGCAGCTTTGATTCCGAAAGGGTCGCACAAGGCCCTGGGAAAGCCATCATCTGATCGATAACCCCATCACGAACCCTGTTTTCGCGCGGTTCTTTTCGGAGGCTCGGCAGTTCGGTTGACTTTGTTGGGCCTGACGCCGCTCACTTTGTCGAGAATGCGCCGTCAGAAAGCGACCGCCGCTGCGGTGATCAAGGTGACACGGAACACGATCACCATCCACTGGCCCCCAATCCCCAGCCGTGCCAACCATCCAGCTGCAGGTGAGCCAGGGGATGCGATTTCGCCAATGTTTTGGGATATGAGCCAGGACTGGAATCCCCCTCATGACGGGCATGTCAAACCATGTCAGAGATCGCAATTTCTCCAGTTACGCTGGGCCCCCAACCAACCCCAGAACCAAGCCTACACTCACCGCTTGAAGGAATCGTGCAAGTTGGTCGGCTGAGACGTGGCCAAGACATCAGGCTGATGTCGATTGATTATTTTGGATGTCCCCCGGTCGAGCCAGGCGTTCGTTGATCGATGTTGATGAACGAGCGACGGGGCTTGTCAGAGACCTTCACCACGTAAACAAGAATTTGACTGCCGCGCGGGCGAAACATTGGCATGTCTCAACGCTAGTGGAATGCCTCTGATTTAACGTCTGTTGCTGCAAGTTGAGCTGAAGATTTGTCGAACATGTCTCTGCCGACGGCGACATCCGCCGAGACTGACAACACTGACAGCTCAACGACTTGGCTCCGTGCATCTGGCGTGAAAGACAATTCTCGAACCATTGTGAGGCGAACTCGTTCGTGACATTGGCTGCCCGGGCGACGAGTATCAAGAGCGGAAGCACAGGTGATCCGAGTGGCTGAATTGCATGATGCGAGGAGCCAGCCGTGTCTCTGGAGTCCTCGATGGCATCCTTGCCTGACTTGCAGCCCTACGATAGCCCCCAGAAGGCTGGGGAACCAATCTCGCTATTACCCTGCCTGCCTGGCTGAGCTCAGCTCACGTTACAGTGCCTTTGATATCGATGCATCGATCAGAAGATGGAAGCGCCTCTTCGCGCCATTCCTGCAGGTCCCAGCAGCTCCAGCAAGGCTGTGCGACGGATAGCGTTTTTAGGTCTATGTAGTGTCCCATCGGCGGGAGTCTTAGTGACCTCGGGAACGCAAAATAGTAGCTTCGGTGAGAGCTAGCTACCGTAAAGGGCATCGTGCTTGCAATATTGAGTAAAGCGACAAGTCAGAAAAGGTGCCACAAAGTGCAGGCATGCCGTCATAGATTGTCCGCGGCTGCGGCGCGTTGCACAGCCTCTCGCAGCACTTCGATCGTGACATTGTCGGATGAGCTGGAAATGAGTCGATGCTACTATTCACGGAAAAAATTCACCGCACAGAAGAGTCTCGGAAAGCTGCTTCATCGATTGAGCAACTGTCGTACTCATCTCAAGAGTCTCAGACAATTCGCGTTTGTTCGACGGGCTCTCAGAGCCCCATCTCATCCCGCGCGACCTCATGATCGTTTCACTGGCCTTTTTCGTCACAATACAGACAAGCCAAGTGTTCTGTCATTTCCGCGCGCCGTCTCTCGTTTCCGCAGTCCGACAGAATGCAGGCCATTGGCCGTTCGCCAAGGGAGGCGTCGGCAGCCTCGGCATGGCCAGTCTGAACAGAGGCAATACGGTCGACTCTCGTTGCATAGCCAATCAGAGAGCCCAGGCACAGAGCCGTAAAGAGGCATCTGAAACAATGCTCTCTCGTCCTCGCTCCGCAGTGACACGAGTGCGACGCAAGCCCCCAAATGACAAAGTGTGAGAGGGCGAACAACGTTCAGTAAAGTCCGCCCCACGTCCGCAGCAGCTCGGCCACTCACCGTATTCCCACGTGGTGTACAAGGGGCGGGCTGACGAGCAAGAACAACCACCCCTGACGATCATACCTTGAACAGGGGCTCAACGGGCGACTGCGACGTCCGGGCTCGAATCACGTACCGTCCTTCACGCAGCTCAGTGGTTGATAATTCAGGCTCAGCGCTGTGGTTTGCTGCGTTTCTGCATCGCCATGCCGCGTTTGCTGATCAGCTGGTGTGGTTTAGTCGCCCAATAGACTGCTTGGCCAACACCAAGCTACAGACAACCACTACTGCAGGTACGGTGGCAAACGGCAATGATTCGATATCCCGCATTCCAGTTTTTGTCCAATTTGTATTCCGCTCCTCTCGGCTTCCGAGACGCTTCCCTCGGCCCCTGGAAGTTGATTACAATTTCTTGCAGCAATTTTGAAGCAAGCAAGGGACACCACGGCGGACGTCGGGCTAGACGTATTGAAGCAGCCTCAACCTGCGGACGAACAAGCTCATCTCGTAAATGAGGACAAAATTGACCCCTTCTACCCCATACCATCTTGCCGCGATCGCGGTGTTGATGACCCACTATGCTTGATGTCGTACGCGATCTGTCGAAAATAGGTAATCCGGAGAAGCCAAAACGCTGCCATTTTAGGCAAAACGAAGAGAAATGTCCCCCCGTGCTCCTAACTCCGCCTGCTGTATCCTTGCGTGGGGGATTTCTGAGACGAAGGTCTGTCTGCAACAGATGCTGCACGCACGTCCCGTCTGAACGGTGACGGAGTGTAGAAACGGTCAACATCGGCCGACTTTTGTGAACACCCACCCACCGGCCGACCGGATCGGTGGGGGGAGGAAACGGTCTTTTGGCCGTACAACATGGCGTCTTCCCCATGGGACGAGGCCAAGTCGTACGTGCATGTTTCCGCAGCTTCGTTATCAAGTACGTCAATGGCTCGATAGTTGGTTGCCATGCTATTCCTGTTCGACGATCACCCACACCCTCCGCTACCTCGCAGATGGAGGTCATGCGGCCAGCAAACTGGGTTGCGGTTCGACGGAGGATCTGCTGTGCCGCGCTGACACCATTGCTGCAATCAATTCTAAACCGTCAGCTTAGCGGGGTAACGGGTAACGATCACCATCTTATCGAAATCCCCTGCAAACCTGCAAGGCTTTCCAAAGGCGGTGTTGAGGCTGCAATCCTTATCAGATTACCTGCGGCCGTCCGTCAGCGTGGGTTGCTGTGCAAACCTCGGTACCAGTGGGGTTGACCACGGTGTGTAATCGACTGGACGGTCTGCCTGGATTCAAGATGCTTGAGGCCGCATTGCCGTCCGCCCGCTGGCATGGCGTCAGAGGCCCTCGTCAAGTCGTCCGACTGCTCCGTCCGTGCCTTTGCCGGACGGCCTAACGGGAGACTGCCGCGCTTCTGCCTGTCGATGAGCCATAGCCTGGATGTGATCGGCCGAAGCAGCTGTAGTCAAGCTGTCGTTATCGGGATCCTAAGTCACCATCGCTGGAAAGGGTGGTGTGCAGCTGTGCAGCCAAGGATCCCACGACACCATTGCTCAACGCCCACGGTGTAGTTCAGCTTCGTAGGCAACACGTTGGCCGGTACTTTGATGGGATGTATCTTTTTCGTGAACAGAGTTGGTGCGTGGGATTAGCCTTCTGTTGCGTGTTCAGCAAGGTTGGCGTCAGCGTCCCATCTTGGACCTGGCTGTGTGTGACCTCCTTGTTGGAGGTCCCCGATTCGGGTGTCCGTGATGTCCATACTCGCGATGGACCTTCCAGAGAGCGAGTAAACCCGTCAGCAAGGACCTGACACAGCGACTCTTGAGACAGCCGACGTGCGTTTAACGACTTATGTCATTCAGCGGTGAACCACCGTGTCCCCTGGTCGTGTTCGGGTCCGGCAGCTTCGGCGACCGCTTGAAAGCGAACTTCAGAAATGTGACGCTGTTGGTAATCACTTGTACAGCCGCCTGCTTCGGACCGAGTTTGCGCTGTCAGAATGTGCCGTTTGCTCATCGAGATGTCATCGTCGATGCAGTTCAGGTGAGTCAGTTTCCTGCTCAGTAGTTCACGCCAAGAAGACACCGCGACAGTCAAGAAGAGGGGTTAGAAACGAAATTCTAAAGTTGGCGCAGGCGCCGGTTGATGTTCAATGATTCCGGTGGAGAGGGAACTTCGTAGATCTAGCGTTGGCTTGGCATAAGTGCTCCAAACTAAGACGTAACGTCGTAAGCTCCATCAGCCACAGACCATGAGGCTGGGCTGTCGTCTGCCAATCAATTGGCGTGTCATTGAGCTCGTTTCACTTGTCGCCCGTCTAGCTAAACATCGTCGACCGTGCGCTCGTTTTTCAACAACTGTTGCCCATGGCTCTCGAGGATCGACGACTCGGCACCATGCCGTGACAGAGCACTGGAAACCCGGGGACTTCCCTGGCGAGCAAGACGGAGCCCGTCCGCGTGGCCAAGCGCCGTCTGGAGGCCGGAATATTCTTTCATACGGCACGGGCGGCCATTTGGCCAGAGTCCGGTGTTCGAGCCCAGGATGTCCATGTATTTCCCCAGCGTTACCCCAAGGCTTGGCCAACATCAACCCTGGGCACACGTGTCCCCGACATGATTCTTGAACCATCTCGCTCTCGCCATGGTCATGTAGTGGGGCTCCCTCGAAACAACCGTTCCTGGGATATTCGCCTATTCCTGCTGCAAGGCCTGCGAAAAACTCCAGATCTCGATCTGACTGTGAGGGTGCATCTTATGATTGTCGCGTGTCCTTTCACGAGAAGGCGCTCGGCGGTATCCATACACACGAAACAGTAGGATGACAGTCCATCAGTAATACCATCATCCTATAGCCATTTTGCATCCCAACAAATGACAGAAGTGTCAAATTCGATCCGGAGCGGGCTGTCATCGTACCATCGCGTATTCATGCCACCAGAGACCCTAACTTAGGCTGGAAAAGCGGCATCATCTCGTCATGCTTCTCGTGTTGGGTTGGGTGTGTAGCAGACATGCCTTGTTTGCTCGTTCGACCCACGCCTCACAAGGCGTCTTCCTCGGCACCAGGGTTAGGCATCTGAGTTGAGGTGATCCAGTTCTCCATGCTGGCTTGGCCAGCCGGCTGCTTGGCGTTCCCAGAAGTGCCCGACGACGCCAGCCTCAGACCTTGGCGTTTCTTGACGACGAGGCACAGGACACGACCGTAGATGGCAAACCCCTCATATGAGACATCCATGGCCATCTTCTTCTTGTCGTCGTCTTCCTGGTCGTCGCCAGACCCGGTAGTCTGTTTCTTCAGGCGCTTGGACGGGCGGGGAGCGTCGTCGTCCGAGTCTATCTCGATTGCCGAGGCCTCCCCGCCAACATCGTCGTCCGAAGCAAAGTCGCGATCATCGTCTTGATCACGAGCTGCTCCGCGCTGTCTCTTGGAGCGCCGAGGCCGTGTTGTTTCATCAACCGCGGGGATACGGGAAAGACCGGCGGGCTCTTCTTCGGACTCACTTTCGTGCCGAATGTGCACCGTAGTATCGGCGGATTCGGCGTCCAGGTCAATGGGTGTGTCATTGGTTTCGTTTATGAGCTTATTAGAGTTGGACTTCAACTTGCTCTGTGCCTTGTCGCGGAAATGCTTGTGCTTAGTGAGCAGCGAATGACGGGTGGTGGTCTCAGTCAAGAACATGGAGACCTCAAACTCGTCTGGTCAATGCAGCGGTCAGTTTAATGTTCAGACAAACCATGCTTTCATACCGTATATGGTGGTCCAGACCAGGCTGATTACGACGTTGGAGAAGTGCTTGGATGGGAAGTGGCAGCGTGCAAGGCTGCGAAACAGGATGGCAAACCTTGAACGACGACATCTTTGATGGTCTTCTTCTTGGAGCTCTTCTTTTTGGATCTTTCGCGTTCCTTTTCCTCGCGGAGCTTTGGTAATACCAGGGGGCGGACACTCTCAATGACTTTGGGCAGGATGGGATTCCGTGGGTTGAGCAGCCAGCTCTGTGCCAGGGCCGGGTTGTCGAGATAGATGCGGCATTCAAGCACCGAGTACTTTGTGATCCGGAGATATCGGCGAAGGGGTGCCATTATTCAGGTTCGAAGTAGGACGTGTTGGATGGTGTTGCGGTCGCAGGGAATCTTCAAAGGTTCAGCTGCGTGTGTCCAGGACGAAGACGTGCTTCGCTGAAAAGATGAGGAGGCTGGCAACGTTGTATGCCAAAGTCAGTTAAGCGAGGAGCTGGTGAAAACCTAAGTAAATGACCGCAAAAGGAGGTAGTTGAGATGAGCAGGAAAGGAAGGTCCAGGGTTGAATGCTACGTGGTTTGGAGGGAAGGAAGTCAATGGGAGAGTGACGCTGTTGATGTGGTGTGAGAAAGGCCCCCACCGTGCCGAGGGAGGTACCTTCCCCGGGTTTGCCTGCATGCAGTTGCAGTGGTGGATGGGAGTGGTACTTGCCCAGCCCAGGCAGGTAAGGTAAGGTACCTCACGTAACTCAGCGTTGGCGGCTCTCAAGCATGGAGCTTTACAGTGGACTGTCAGCCTTGCAGCGGTGCTACCTCGGTGCGATGCAGGCGGTGTGCCCCACTTAATCTTTTCTCAGTCGATGGAAGCATTGGATCGCGTCAATTCGTCGGTGATGAAGGTCAACATCGACAGCATCCCACAGAGCGCATCGTCACTGCGGCTAGTCCACCTCCCACACACCCGTCCCGCGGTGATGCCCACGAGCAGACCATGTCAAAGTCATGGGCATCGACGCTGAGGTTGCCCAAGTCCACCTTCCCGTAAGAACCTGACCCCCGCCCTCCGCTCCGGCCTCAGCTGACCCGGCCCGTTCTAGACCTCGCCCGCTCCCGCAGTTCCGCGCCGACTACCTGCGCCGATGCGCCGATGTTTTCTACAAATGGCAGTCGGCCAATGACTCCCGACCGGGCTTCACGCTTCACGATGGGCCCCCCTACGCGAATGGCAGCCTTCATGTTGGCCATGCCTTGAACAAAGTCCTCAAGGATATGATCTCCAGAGTCAAGGTCCAGCAAGGTTGGAACCACTGACCCTGCAGCACCAATGCTTCGGCAGCTGACTCTGTATACCCAGGTTACCGAGTGCGATACAGACCAGGCTGGGATTGTCATGGTCTTCCGATCGAATTGAAAGCCGTAGGCACCTCTGGCGGCAAGGACATGACCGCCGTTGAGATTCGAAAGGCTGCGAGGCAGCTCGCTTCCAAGACAGTTCTGGAACAGATGGAGGGTTTCCGATCATATGCTGTCATGGGCGACTGGGACGCACGCTGGACGACAATGGACACCGACTTTGAGATTAGGCAGTTGCGTCTGTTCCAGCAGATGGTCCGCCGAGGCCTCATCTACCGTAAGAACAAGCCTGTATACTGGTCTCCGTCCTCGAGAACCGCGCTCGCTGAGGCTGAGCTGGAGTACAACGAGAACCATGTGTCGACGGCTGCGTACGTCAGATACCCCATCACCGACGGCCCTGCCCTCCCCGGTTTCTCTGGTCAGCTCTACGCCATCATCTGGACTACCACCCCCTGGACACTTCCTGCAAACAAGGCCATCGCCATCCACGACGACCTGGAATATGCCGTCATCGCTGTCAACGGAAGCGCATACCTCACTGCTGTCACTCGTCTTGAGGCCGTCAAGGCCCTCTTCACAGACGCTGAACCAGAGGTCATCGTGCCTTCCATCAAGGGCTCCGAGCTGAAAGGATTGAAATACCACAACAGGCTTCAGGGCGTTCAGTCGACTCCCCAGCCCATCATCCACGCAGACTTTGTCTCTGCCGACTCTGGTACCGGTCTTGTTCATATTGCTCCTGGTCACGGTTTCGAGGATTACGAAGCTTGCGCCGCACTCGGGATCGACGCTTTTGCACCCATTGACGACGAAGGAAACTTCACCAGCGAAGCCTTCCCTGATGCACCCGAAAAGTTGACCCAATCCTCCTCGATCCTCAAGGGTGGCAGCAAGGCTGTTCTCGCCCTCATCGAGGACGACGTCTTGCAAGCTGCCAAGTACAAGCACAAGTACCCCTACGACTGGCGGACGAAGCAGCCCGTAGTCATGAGGTCCACCGCACAATGGTTCGCCGATGTGGACAGTATCAAGGACGACGCCATCACCGCGCTGAAGGATGTCAAGTTTGTCCCCGCCTCTGGAAGAAACCGACTCGAAAGCTTCGTCGTGGGCCGCAGCGAGTGGTGCATCTCTCGCCAGCGTGCCTGGGGAGTTCCCATCCCCGCCCTGTATGATGCCAACGGTGATGCTGTGGTTACGGAGGAGTCTGTCGATCACATCATCTCAGTCATCCAGAAGCGCGGCATTGACGCCTGGTTCTCCGACGCCCCTGATGAGCCCGCCTGGGTCGTCCCCTCTCTGCAAGGCCGTTACCGTCGCGGTACTGACACCATGGACGTGTGGTTCGACAGCGGCAGCAGCTGGACCGAAAGTGGCGGCCAGGCTGACGTCTACCTCGAAGGCTCTGACCAGCATCGCGGTTGGTTCCAGTCAAGCCTCTTGTCCTACGTTGCGGCCCAAAGAGCTGAGGGTTCAACGCAGCCCAAGTCGCCTTTCAAGACTCTCATTACTCACGGTTTCACTCTGGATGCAAAGGGCAAGAAGATGTCCAAGTCCCTGGGCAACACCATCACCCCTGGCGAGATCATGGACGGCACCCTGCTGCCGCCTCTCAAGCTCCGAGGCAAGGCCAAGGTCGCCGGCGCCGGTCCGACCTACGAGGCCCTCGGCCCTGATGCCATCCGCCTCTGGGCCGCCAGCTCCGAGTATACCAAGGACGTCGCCATCGGCCAGAATGTTCTCAAATCAGTTCACATCCAACTGGTCAAGTACCGCACCATCATCAAAATGCTGCTCGGCTCGATGCACGAGTCCGCTCGCACCGCCCCCACGACGACCCTGGACCACATCGCCCTCGTCCAACTGAAGGACGTGATGGAAGAAGTCCAAAAGGCTTATGCATCCCACGAATTTTACAGAGCTTTCAGCGCCATCAACCGCTGGGTCTCCAACGACCTGTCCGCATTCTACCTTGAGGCCATGAAGGACCGTCTCTACTGCGGCGACGGCGGCGGCGTCCTGGAGCCCATCTTCCACGGCTTCCTCCGCATGCTCTCCCCCATGACCCCCCTTCTCGTCGAAGAAGCCTGGGACCATCGCCCCGAATGGATGCTCCCCCTCGCCCATCCCCTGCAGACCCCCTATGACGCTCCGGTCCACGCCATTCCCTCCTCCGTCATCAACGAAGCCTCCCTCCGCAAAGATATCCCCGCCCTCCTGACCGCCAACACCGCCATCAAAGCCGCTCAGGAGCTCGGCCGCTCTGCCAAGGTCCTCGGCTCGGCGCTGCAGTCCTCCGTTATCCTCAACAGCGAGGACCCCGCCATCCTCGGCGTCCTGGAGAAGTACAAGCATGAGCTCGAGGCCATGTTCGTCGTGTCCTCCGTCGATGTTGGTACGCCCGTTCCCGAGGCCAGCGAGTGGAAATACGCCGTGGAGTCCGCCATGCTGGGTAAGCCTCAGGCGTTGGTACATGCTACCGTCCTGCCGCCCAAGGATCACAAGTGTCCCCGCTGCTGGCGGTACGTTGCGCCCAAGGAGGACGAGCTGTGTGGTCGCTGCGAGGATTTCACGGCGACTTTGTAAGAATATTAAAAAAGGATATAGAAGTGTATAAATAGTCACCTCCCAAGAATCTAAGAAAAAGATACCCTTATCTCTAAGCCTGCCATGAAGCAGTCTAACTGCAGCGCCACTTTGAGTGAGTGTTTTGCTATAAAATGAAAGCGTGTTTACTGCAGAGAGTCTTGTTCTTGTCCACAAGATTGTCAGGGTTCCATGATCTGCTAGCACGAAATGCTTGTGCTTTCTGAGAGACCAGTGCAACGATCGATGTTCATGTTAAATTTCGCAAACAAATACATTGCGTTATTGTCAATGTCTTGTTATTCTTAGAGATACTCAAGACATAGAGATGACAAACCATAAAGCAAAGGTAGCAGTCGATTTTAAAGGATTTGGTGACCAAACATCGTCTGTGGTTGCACTTGCAACACATACGTGCCCGAGGACAACATGCAAGATCAACGACATGAGCACACAATCACGGAATTGCTGTCGTAACCGGGTGTAAAAGAACATGCTGAAGCTCCCTTTTTAAGCTGCCGAGGGTACTCATAATATGTAAATCATTCTTCGAATCCATCACTGTTGACGCCGGAGTCTGCAGCGGACGTCTCAAGAATGCTGCGAAATAACTGAGCTGCTACTCTATTTTGAGTGAACACTGTTCTATAGATTGATTGCATTTGCCGCAGGGAATCTTAGTGTGTCAACGGAATATTAGAGACTCCTGCCCTCTCAACATGCTGTGTTTTCTAAGACGTCTAAGCGCCGCCATGAACGATCTTGTTCCATGTTGCGAACTAACACTTCATTCTTCATGCCATTGCTTGCTGCTTACTTATTCATGAAGATACACAGAAGATGGAGAGGATGAAGATCGGTTGATGTCATCGACCTTCATGGATTTAACCAACCATCCATTAATCAGTCTATGAGCCCATGCCAGATCAGTGCGAACAGAGGACAGAGACGACACTGATTCTGGTGTCAAACAAGGTGCTCAAGCCCTCACTTTTAAGACACTAAAACCATTCGGATCTTGAAAGTTTACTTACGATACTCAGCCACCGTTCGAGTCATTTTGGTTCAACGCAGCATCAACCACACCGTAGTCAGTTACACAATAAGCCACGGAGTACCTTAACCTCAAGGCCGAGTACTTGAAAGAAACAAGTCTCGATGGATGATCACAGCAGGGTCCATTCACCAACACGCATCAAGGTTCTTCAGTCAGAAGCAAACAATCCATTGCAGTAACAGAAACGTTGTTTTCAAATGTAACATCCTCAAAAGAAGTCAAGGGTATCAAGAATACCAATAAGCCTACACCAAAAACACAAAGCCCAATCCGCCATCCAAACACCCGCGATTGTTATCTGTACAGTTCAACCAGTGACAAACCCTGCCATACCAAAAACACCAATCTCCCAAAAACAGCCAGTTGCCTTATCCATAGTATCATCCGCTCAGTTCAAACGGGGGCTCTTCCTGCGAGGTCCCAGGCTCTGAGAGAACGCAGAGGGAGGCACGTTCTCCCGTCCTTCGATGGGGAGCAAGCTAGTCTGCTTGCGCGGGCCCTTGCCCTGGAACCTGGTCGAGGTGCGCTTGTTGAAGAGGAGCGGGGCCGTGTTCTCGTTGATGGACATTATGCTCGCCGAGGGGTCGAAGGTAAGGTTGCTAGTCGTGTTAGGGTTGACTTCCCGCAGACTCATTGTAAAAGGGGGCATCTCCGAAATCATGCTGAGGGTCGACATACGGGTCGACTGGCGCGCCGGCGGCGAGCGGTGGACGTCCGGGTTGTCAATGTCCGAAAAGACCATCGACTCGCTGACTGGCTTGGTCGGGGTGGATTCGTCCTTCATGTTGGCCAGGAGGGCTTCGTGCGCTTCGGTCCGGGGAAGGTTGGTCGGGTACTGGTACTGCATCTTCAGGGGGGTCGCGCCAGTGGGCTGGTACTCCTTGATGTTGGTCGACTCGATGTCCTTGCGGAGGTTGCTCAACGGCTTGCACAGCTCCTGGGTGAGCGGCTCCAGACCATCTTGCATCTCCTCAGTCTCGGTCTCCATCTCCTCACCTAGGTCCTTGACGCGGTCGAAGGTGACCTTGAAGTGGTCCGAGATGTTGCCAAAGGACTGCTCGACGGTTGACGACAAGCCCTCCATAGACTCGCCGTGCTTCTCGTGGTGCGACGCGTTCTCGGAGCGGGCACGGGTGACGAACGCATCCAAAGACTCCATCTGGACGTCCAGATCCTTGAGCTGTTCGTCGACAACACGGACAGTCTCGGCGTGGACCGACTTTGTGGTTTCCTGGATAGCGGTACTGTGGTCGTTTGCGGTCTAGGTTTGTCAGTTTGTGATGTGCTGATGAGGGGGCCAAGTCTGCTCACATTCCAGTCATCCTTCAACTTGTTCTTCATCGTGTCACGGGACTTGGCAACATCTTCCAGAAGCTGGCCCTCCTTCGAGTCCCAGATGTCCATGTCCTCAGAGTATTGAGTGACGCTGTCCAGTAGAGCTACGTTCGAGTCCAGGACGCTACGCTGCAGCTGAGAGGTCTTCTCAGCCAGGCGAGTCTCCTGAGTCTCGGCCTGCGCGTTGATGAGAGTAGTGATCTGAGCGAGCAGGTTCTGGCGGTCTTGCGCAGCTTGCTTCCTCTCGTCTTCCAACACCTGTTGCATCTGATCAGAGATGTTGGCATTCTGCTCGACAACGGTGTTGGTAGCGGCTTGGAGTTGCTGTCTGAGTCTATCAGATTCACTTCGCTGCTCGGTAATGTGCTTCATGAGGTCCTCAAAAATGCCCTTGAACTCCTTGCCCAGGGAGCTGTATGAAGAGTGAAGCTGCGGACTTGTTAGCAATTTGTTCCGGACGGTGACTGCATATGTTATTTACCTGGTTGTGGAAGGTGTCCAGCTCGCTGAGGACGTCTGCAGCGATGCGCTCGGCAGCACCAGCAATCGCCTGCAGACTGTCGCCTACCCTCTCCTTGACGTGGTCACGAACAACCTTGATCTCCTCAAGGACGTCGTCCATCTCGTCCTTGGACTTCTCCTTCTGCTCCAAGAGCTCCCTCCTTGACTCGGTGAACGACTCCAGCTGCTCATCCAGGAACTTCTGAGTATCGGAGAGCTTCTTCAACTCCTCGCTGACGAAGGCGTTCATACGCTCAGAAATGCCCGAGATGTTCTCCCGCTGCTTGTTCTGGAAGCTCTGGACTCTCTGCTCAACAATGCTTGTCACCTCAGAGACCTCGGCTTGGGCAGTGCCCCAGGCGCTGCGGTTGATGAACTGAAGATCAGACTTGCGCTTGTTCTTGGCGCGGAGTCCGTCGACGTCGCTGACAGTCTTTTGCAGAGTGGCAATCAACTCGCCGCCCACTTCGGCCAGCTTCTCTTCGGTCTCTTGGTGGGCCTTGCGAATGTGTGTCTCCTCGGACAAGCTCTTGCGAGTAGCCGCCAGAACGAGCTCCGTCTGGTCAAGGACACCCTGTGTCTCATCAAGCTCAGCCTTGGTGCCCTCATGATCCTTCTTCAGGCCCATGAAGCTCGAGGTGAGAGCAAACAATTCTTGGACCTTGTTCTTCAGGTTGTTCTCGAGGGTCTCCATCTTGGCTGCCTGCTCCTCCACGACAATGCGTCGCGACTCGCTTTGGGCAGTCATCTCCTCGTAGGACTCGTTGGAGAGGTAGACACCGTTGCGCTGCCGAGTAGTAATCAGCTCGCTCTTCAGCCTCTCGATCTCTGTTGCGAAGTCCCTAAGCAGCATCTTCTTGTTAATCATGGTGTTAAGCTGCGGCTTGTTGCGAATGTTTTTGGCGCGGAAAGCATAGTCGAGTGTGGAAATCGTTTCTTCGAGGTTGCTCTTTGCAGGCGAAATCGTTGCAATGATGCACGTCTTTGTGCGTCCACCAAGAGAGTCTTGGAGAAGTCGAGTGAGTTTGGACTCTCTGTAGGGAATGTGCTGACTGCGGTCGACCAGAGCATTAATGACTCGGCCAAGAGTCAGCAGACTCTTGTTGATCAAGCCTGCCTCAGCGGCGCGCTTGTTCTCGGCACCGGATCGCTGAATGTTTTCGCTACCGGCCAAATCGACCAAGTTCAGCTTGCCGGCACTAACGTAGTCCTCCTCTCCATCTTCGCCCTTCTTGCGGACGTAGGCGGTAATGGTGAATACGGTGTGACTTCGACTACTGAGATCGTTGCAGTTGGTGGCTGCGACCTCACGCCTCAAGCTTCCACCCTGAAGAACCTTGATACCCTCGGACGCGGTCTTGATGTGCCTCTCCTCCATACCCTGGACGACTGTGGTTGCATGGCCCCTCCTTGATGTGTCGTCGTAGATCTTAAGCTTGTGGCGGTCCTCTTCGACGGAGATCAGATCGCGGAGCTCTTCGTTGTAAAGCTCAATGAAAGAGCACTTGACGCAGCTCTCGGTGTCGTCGACCTCTAGCTTGTTGAACAGGGCGTGGAGGACTCTTGGGATAATGCCGGCGTTGTCGTTCAAGAGGCCCAAAGTCTCGGTCATGTCACCAGACATGGTGTAGGTCTTGCCAGTGCCCGTCTGGCCGTAGGCGAAAATGGTGCAGTTGAAGCCGGCAAGCATCTGCAATGATGTCAGTATATTAGTGGAAGCCTGTGACTCGACAACTTACCTCCTCCAGGATAGGCTTGACGACATCATCGAAGACCATAGTCTGATCCGCCGCAGCAGAGAAGACGCGGTCAAAGTTGTATGTCTTGTTGCTGAGGGCGTTGGCGCCGAGAGACAGTTCAATGTTCTCGCCCTTCGCGCCGTCTGCGCGGACGACCTGGGCGCTGTTCTCGCGAACCTCGCGCTCATTGCGGCCTCTGCATCTGACGACGACGCTGATGTTGGTCCCACCGCCGGGTGCCTCGTACTCGTAGTCGCGCTCCTTGCGCTTCGTCGCGGTCGTGGCTGTGGACGCGACAGACTCAGCAGGCGAGGTCGCGCGGCTCCTATCGATTTTTGAAGGGCCGCTCTGGTAGCGCAGGTTGGAGGTTCTGGTCGTCGTCGGGCGCACGCTCGTGCGACTGGCGGCGGCGGTGCGGAGGTTCGACGAGGCCGTCCTCGTCAGCTCCCGTCTGGAGCTCATGTTGTGATGTGTAGTGTGGTGAGGTTAGTATTGGCTGTTGGTGCAAAACGAAGAAAAACAACGCGGCATGTGTGTGAACTGAAACTTGCAAGACTTCTGGGAACTTGCTGGAAGAGAGAAGGATTGCGGCGTGTGGATGATGTATTGAAAGTCGGAGGTTGTGTGTGGGTGGTGTTGACAGGTGCCAGGGTAAAGTAAATACAACATGCGCGCTAAGTGTGGGGAAGCTCTACAATTGGCTGGCGGAAGGCTCCGTCACCCGGGCAACGTCTCGACCCGCTTCCGCCCGTCTTGTTATTCTCCTCTTTTTTCTTTTTGGACGGCTCACCGAAGCCGGGGGTTGTTCACCGAGGAAGGCCATGACCATCAGTTCGTGCTGGCTTGCGCGCGTGATCAGTGCTTCTTCGTAGGTCTCTTCATGTCTTGGTCTTCCGAACATCACAGGCTCCACAACCTCCACGGCGCCAATATGCTGAGTAGGACCGGATGTTGGCGTTCGTCATTATTGCACCTGCTAAGGCATATGGAATGCGGCACAGTCACGTGGCCCTTCAATCATTGATACAGCCGCTGTTCTCTTCTTCGTCGCAAATGCGCTTCGTGTGGCTGTGGTCCAGTGTAGGCGCAAGGCGCAGCTCCCAAAATGGAATAATGAACAACACGAAGCCTGGTCATGGGTGCGTAGAGCGTTATCGCTCCAATAGAGACTTGCCTCACGTATCCAATCATGTTTCCTTCTCGTTGTTGGCTGCAGCTGACACCTAACAGGGGATGTGCTGCCTGTTGAACTCGACTCGACACCACACATCTCTCCTCCTGCTTACCTCAATTAAAATCAGGCTGGCGCCCTGCTGAGTTGTCCAACGTTCCACATCAAGGTCTATCATGCCAACCGAAAGCCTTTAAGCATTTGCGATTCATCGTTGTCAATTTCATTCCGAGAAGTACGATGCCCCGATACCAGTATAAGCCTCTGGGCCAAGGCCAACTTCGAATACTCAAGCTCTTTCCTGGAGAGTTCGACGACCCATTGTGGGGGCGGCTCGACCATTGCAGGTTCGATCCGCCGCACACTCTGCCGACATACGAGGCGCTTTCATATGCATGGGGAAATCAAGATAATCCAGAAACGCTGACACTGGTTGGCAATTCTCTTGTTTTGCTAGCAAACCTTACGCTGAGACCCGATACCACGGATATCACGAGGGAACATTCGCTACACATCGGACAAAATTTAGCCTCAGCTCTCCGCGACCTACGCAGCACGTCTGAAGCCCGAAGTATCTGGTGCGATGCTGTCTGCATCAATCAACAAGACCTGCCCGAACGAGCTGTTCAAGTCAAGCGCATGGCCGATATATATCGCTACGCGGATAGAGTTGTCGCCTGGCTTGATTCAGAAAACGAACGTATCACTCATGCATTCCATCTTCTTGACGAGTTCGGGTCTTACATTCGCTACGATATCGAACTGGCTAAACGTTATACGCACAAGGGAATGAGCACAACTTACATGGAAAACGACTATCTTTTGCCATTAAGTGTCGGCGACTGGAAATGCGTAATCGATTTGGTCAGACTTCCGTGGTTCATGAGACTCTGGGTCAGACAAGAGATAATCCTGGCAAATCCTTCGGCTGCGCTTGCGAGCGGAAGACACCGGCTACTTTGGTCCAGAGCCTACTCTGCCATTGCGTACTTCGACCACAAGTTAAAGCGGGAAGAGACTGTCGTAAAAGCAGCTCAAAGGCCACAAACGACGGCTATTTCCAACTACATGATGAAATTGATCGAATGTCAAGATAGCACAAATTCCGCTTTGGATATCGTTGCATTAATGCAGGATTGTGAATGTGCAGATCCACGCGACAGAGTTTACGGCACCCTCGGCCTCCAGAAGGACCTTAACATACGGATCGACTATAGCAAGACTGTCGAAGAAGTATACCTTGACTGGACATTGGCATATTGCAGGAAATTCTCAAGACTTCGAGTTCTCGAACTATGTGAGATGGCCAGCAAACCCAGTTGGGTGCCGAATCTAGCCAAGCCAGTGACATTGCGGTTGAGTCGCACACAAGCCCGCAGTGCTGCAAATACAATTTCCTTCTTCAAGGTGTTGACAGACAAGTCATGCATGATGTTGGCAATTCGTTACGGGACTATTCGTCGGCACACGTCGGCAATGCCACATGAGCCGGACATTCAAGCCATGCAGAACACACTCAAGTCTTGGACACGTGATATCCTTTCTCTTCGAGGCACTCGATCCGATTTTAAACTGGCGATGGATAACCTGGCGACGACAATCAGCGGTGGCCGCGCGAAGGAGTATTATGACCACGCTAGGTTCAATACTTCCCAGGTTAAAACCGCGTTGCTGCCAAGTAGTGGGGAGTCCTCCTCCTCCTCAAATACCGAGCAAAGCACTATACTCCCGCCGTTATTTTATGATCTCATCAAAATTCTTCCTAACGCGGCTGTCTTCGCTACTGACGACGTCCACTTCGGGTTAGGTTCCAGTGCAGCCAGCGTAGATGACGAAATCTGGGTGGTATTGGGCTTCCGCTTTCCGGTAGTTATGAGACGTGTCGAGGACTCGAAGTACACAGTCGTTGGTCCTTGTTATATTCCTCAACTATCTCATGGTGAAGCTGTTCTGGGGCCCTTACCGCATGGGTGGAAAATGATGTTCCATATATCCGGAGAGCCTTACTTCGTCGGACCCGATAACACACCCACTCTACAGGATCCTCGTGTGAATGAGGGATTGCCTCCTGGTTGGAAGCAAAGTGAAAGTGAAAAGCGTACCCGATTACTTTGGAAAAAGAAGAGACACGGCTATTGGCAGATGGACGACCCTCGGACGACCCCCGAACGGCTCAAGGCCCGAGGAATCAAGTTAGAAGTGCTGACAGTCGTATGACTGCGGCAAACCCTTCAGTTATCAGGTAAACCTCACGTGTAATGACCTCCGCAGAGAGTTACTTAGCCTAGAGAAGATTAAATGATAAATCCATCCCAGTCAACGCAACTCATCTTCACAAGTGCGCCAGGCCAAATAGAGCCGTCGCCTCTCGTCATCTCAAAGTCGGCGACAAACCTGAATCCATGCCTCTCATAGAACCTATCTGTCGTTAGCAAAACATTTCACAATAGCCTCCGACCTCAGACTTACCTGACCAGCTGTCCACCATTACCAGCCCAAGCATCAAGATACACCTCCCTCAAACCCTTCTCAACAGCATGCTTCCCAGCCCACCCAAGCAACGCCTCCCCAGCACCCTTCCTCAACCCCCCCGTCCTGAAATCAGAAATTAAAACGTCAACATAAAGAAAATCCTTCCGCCCATCCAACTCCTCCCGAATCTTCTCCACGTGGAACTGGTTCTTCACATGGCCCGGCACCCATCCCTCCCTCACCATCGCCATCCCGACGGGAAGATACCGCCTCCCGTCCCCAGCCTCAAGCTCAACCTCCGCCACGAAAATCCTCAGCGCCTCCTCCCCCTCCCCCGTGGCCTGATACCTCTCTGACGTCTGCACATCCTTGATTGTTTCTTCAACGAAGCCGTCTTTCTGCGAGAAGGGCGTGGAGCCCCACATCGCGCCGCTGCCGAGGGCCGCGAGGGGCGCGAGGGTCGAGTCGAAGGCTGCGACGATGAAGGCGACGTCGTCTTCGGCGGTGGACGCATCGCGGATGGTTATTTTGGCCATGGTTTGACGAGGTGCCTTGTTGCTTGATGAATGAGAGGGCAGAGTGAGGTTGGTGATGAGGGGAAGGTGTGACGTTGGTTTAAGGCGCGGATGTTCGTTTTGGAAGGATGAGAGTTCAGCGAGCCGGTTGGTTGCAGGGCTTCGTATCTCTCAACGTTTGCTACGAATGTTTGCACTGTCAACCAGAAAAGGAAGGTATCTTGTTGACACAGAGTTGGAAATGCCAATGATAAGCCAAATAGTCTACATCATGAGAGAACGTGAGTTGTGATGAAAGCAAGCCTCGATTGATGGATTGAAATGAGCCGTAAACTTCACGAAGAAGTTTCCTCGGGCGCGTGCAAACTCCACAAAGTCAGCCAGGCTTGATAGACTTGAATTGACATTGAGAACATGATGTCTGCGATATCTAACGCGAAGCTCTCAACGTCGTATTTGGCCCATATTTTAGATCAGATGAGTCTCTCCGCCGCAACCCAAGGACAAGTCCCCGAATGCTACTTCTTGAGTCGCGCTGGTTTTCGGGTAGCAACAGTCTCAGTAGTATTCATGCGACAGTCCCGATTGCCATTCGCCATCCATCTCATCGGGCCTCAATGAGACAGAAGCATGTTTCGACGTCCGCTGCGACGCTGCGAGTTGCCTCTCGTTCACGACTCACGTTCGACGCACCAGCTCACTCACTGAGCGGAGATGGGGAAAGCCCGTGGGAGATGGTTACTAGGCTGCAAAGTGAAGTTTGAGTAGCAAGAAACAAGAGTCATCGGGGTAAGGTTTGACGGTGGTTGAATGAGAGAAGCTCAGTCATCGGGCAGTAGAACCAAGACGAGAACAATATCACGGCTTACATAACTCATTAATCCTCAATTACCAGTGCAACACGTCGTAATACAAGATCGGGAATAAGGGAGGCACTGGCTGATCATGTGGGATGAAGATGACCGTTACCACATCAGGGAGAGCGTTGCAAGAGAGGAACGAGCGACCCATCCAGCTAGGGCTAGCTCAAAAGCTCTCAGTTGGCAATCCGTCTTACCGTAACACTTGGATGGTACTGTCCACCGAAGTTCATCAGTGCTGCCTTGTGTCCGTATTACGACTCGTTACCCTGGACGGGCTGATTCGGTGAGACGGGCGGAACCGATATTACCAATATCGACTACCCGCGTGTCAATCTCGATGATTTGGTGGGTAATCCACCAGTGACTCGCCGAATCCGAGCCTTGCCTTTCATGAGAGAGCGAATTATTCGGACTTGACAACGGTCTTCATGAGCATGAATGTGGAGTCTCAAGGTCAAAGCCTCCCATGCTCAGATTATCAGGAGCTCACCCTCATCGCACTCATAGGCAACGGCTTATGCCAAGGAGGCAGTTCTCCTTAGAAATAGTGCGGCCTGATATTGTACCAGTCGCTCGACAGGTCAATCCTGTCAGCGGAGCGGCCGAAATACCATGCCATTCTTTAGTACGTGGGCGATTCCCTAGCGCTGTAACAACGTGGGTCTGCCGTTGTGTCGAGCATGCTCCTACAGAGTCAGGGCATATCGTGACACGGGACAGCCTGATGTCCATCACGTGTCGGTGCCGTATTTGCGGCAGCCATACATGAAGAGCGATGGTCCGGGCATTGGAGCCCAATCGGACTGCCACCAGGTCTAGGTCTGCCTTTGTCCGCCGCCCCGGATATGTCTGCGATCTCCCTTAGTGCCGGGCTCTGCGAGACAGATAACCATGACTGATGCTGTCGTTCATGCATGAAATGCTGCCACATCCAAGCAACCCAGGAGCCCAGCAGCGTTGTACTTGAGGCTGGGATTGGGCTGCGTCGCGAAGGCGGTCGTTCAAGCCGTCACATTAGCTGATCCACGCAGCCAAGGCTTGCCGTCGTTGGGCTCAACTCACAGCCCAATCAAGTTCTTTAGAAATAAGAGTTGAGTTCACCGGGCAGAGTCGGATTCCAGCAAAGTGGGTTGAAGCCATCTCTGTGCGCTGCCGCACGGCCTAGATTCAGAGGCCATGAAACTGCTCGTCGATGCCGGCACTAGCCACCGTCGTTTTCGAGCCGAACAGGGTGAATGATCATTTTGGGGCCGAATATGCTCATTCATGTCAAAAATTCTAGCGGAGACGATGCCAGTTGCGTGTGCAAAGATTCATATGACATGAGCGTTCTGGAAGTTCTTGCCGTAATATCCAGCTTTAGAGATCAGCATCGAAAGACCATCTCTTCGAAACAGGATGAAGCTCGAGCGCGCAGAAGGAGGAGCTTCCAATTCATGTTGCACAAAAAGGACGGGCCCTCATATGGATGCAGCGTCCTTCGAGTCGCCTCTGATGGACGAAGATGCCTCGACGTTGGCAATGCGCCAGGTACCGAGTGAGATCGCCTGATCCAGCAGCTGCAAGGCAAGACTCAAAATCGCCCTATTTTTGACCAAAGAGAGGCGCCGGAGACATGCGGCTCGTTTCTCGATAGTGGTATGCTTCGGCGAAGGCACTGTCTCCCGTCCGCCAACGTCGCAAGGACTGAATACAACCGCACAGCTGCGAGTACTTTCCGTTAGCCGCGATGTCTGTGAGATGAGCCAAGATGAGATTCAGGGTCAACGCGATTGTAGTGGTGGTCGTTGGGAAAACGTGGATGAGAAACATCAGAAGAATCCTTCCTAATTGTAATCTCGGTGTAATCGAGCCAGCACCATCTCTCGCAGTTACCAGAAACCCGCAGCTCAAGTGACTCGGATTACATGTTCCAAATCCACGCCCAGTTGAAATCGACGAGGCAGGAGATCCGGCGATGGAGTGGTATGGTATCGCTGAGAAGTAAATCGATCCGTATGTACGCAAGCTGCCGGGGCATTGTTTAGTCTCGGCAAAGAGGTTGCTCCGAATTCACGAGGCTCGCAGTTCGTAGGATCGGACAAGTCAATTGAGGACGGAGTGATATTTTCCTGAGTTCACTTGCAGAAAGCGAAGACGAGATACGAATCGTAGGAAAAAACAAGTGCGCCATGTCCGGGCTAATCGGCCAAGCTCAACAAGCAGGGCGCTGGTACCTTGGAGCGCCTTGATGCTGGGTTAACATACCTAATGCCCGCATTCGCGGGTCATTGACAAGAAGGCGATTGTAGTGGCCAAGACCTGGTGGAGACGGCAACAGCAACGGCAGGACAAGGAAGACGATGTTGATGGCTTCACCATGATGATAGGCTGAAGTTTTCCGTCGTGGTGTGGTCCGGGCCAAAGGTCGCATACTTGAAGGAAATGCGGGACTTTGAATTGAAATTCGATGTTCCTCCGGGCAAGCCGTAGAGGAGGGCGGGCAGAATGAATGGCGCGAGAATGCTTTTGGTGTTGAAGAGATATCCCTGAAGATGGAGCAATCGAACCTACAGGAATAGGTGAAACGAAGCGAGAGTTCATCGAATGAAGGTCCGTGTGCCTCAAGCGTTGGATTTCCTCTGTGCTTTTCTTCAGGCGAGAGGACGAAAGTGGCAGCTGGAGCATGCCGTTGGCCAGTTGAAGCAGACATGATGCAGATAGCAGTGGAAGTTTCCATGCGGAGACGGGAGAGAAGTTAATGGCGGATGTGATGGTCTGGAAGCTATGTGTGCCAAGAGGGGGGCGGCTGGAGATATTGCTCCATGTGCTGGGATGCTTTGAGATGTCTTGTTTCGATGTTCTTGCGTGTGGTGAGCTTGAACGTGGCAGTGTGTCGCTGAGTTGGAGAGCATGCGGGGAGAGATGGTGTCGAGGGAAGTCTATTGGGTATTCCAGATGCGCCTACAATGTTGTACCTTCCGTCGATGATATGGCCCGATGTTCCAGGCCAGCGTTGGTCTGAAGACTGAGGCATCTGAGGGTTTGGTGTGGTGCAAGATGAGGTGCCTGCCCTTGCAGCTCGTCTTCCATCAGAGGCAGGTACATGTGGTGGGTGATGCGTGTGGCAGGAACTGGGAGGCAGTACGTATCGAACCTGCCCAAGCGGAAGAAAGTGTCTGGGGAGAAACCGTTGGAGGCAGCTGCCACACTTCACAGCGAAGCTCCTTCACTTTTCGATGCCTCTTCAGCCAGTGTCAGTCGGAGTTTGCAATGGGAATCTGGGAAGGCGTGAGTTTCCCCCCGCTGTCCCGGCGCAGGCCCACCTTCCTCAGTGACACACGCACACCTCCAGAGGGTGACTGATAAGATAAGAGCTACACCCCTGCTGGCAATCTGCGGGAGTGGGGCAGCTGCACCTCAAGCGATGGCGCTAATTCGCCGATGCTGTCAGCTACTCCTCCTGACTGGTTCAATGCTGGGAAAGTACCCGCCATATGTACCTCCGCTAACCGAATGACGTCCCCTTTCGACCCCACGCCCCGCTAAGTCGTTGTCACTGCTGAAGCATCACATGAACCCCTTCTCCAAGACCCGTGGCCATCCGTCTCTGTCTGACTGCGCTGTTCGTCGTTATCGCGGAACTGCCTCCTACACACTTCCAAGGCCCCTTTTACGCCTTAAACAAGCACCCGATAGACACATCTTGCGGCCTCTATTCTACCCCAAACAACATCAGTCCCACGAACTTCACCACCATCCGCCCTGAGCACCCCGCGGACCCCACGCTGAGCTCCGATCGCCTTCGCTGATCATGTCGCTCTTCACCGCGCAGCTCCATCCAGGGCGGGCTCTGGGCTTTCTCGGTTTGCATGAACTCTGCCCTTGGGAGAGGCACTCTCAGACACTAACTCTATCGTTGTCGCCTAGTTCTCGGAGCATCCTTGCATGATGTCTTGACGCGACTGAAAGCCGAACCCCAGCGTTTTCCACAGCTCGACCTCGCCTATTCCCGCGACCAACCAGTCCAGGAACCCGTTACCCTGACGCTTCCTGCCAACGGCATCCGCCTACGCTTCGATGGCCCCGAACAGCGCCTGCGCTTGATAGAGATCATCGACTTTACAAAGAATCATGTAACCTTCAAGGATCGTGATCTGGTCAAGCCTGCAAACTCGCAAGGGCCGCCATCGTCTCCCGTCCCCGGAGAATCCAGCTCCGGCCCAACCTTCCGACACATCTACCACAGACTGCTCGGGCCAACCTACGGCGGAGAGTATATTCCACCTACACCGGACGCCCCCGACAACCTGGGTAACTACATACTTTCTTATCCCGGCGTCGCCTTTACCTTCCGACTCGCCGAATCTGCATATTCTCCCACCAAGGACGTTGTGTCCTTGCTGTCTTCCGCTACCAGCCAAGTGGCCACATCCATGGCCGTGTTCAGTGGAGATTCATGGGCGCAAGCGCGAGAGGCACTATGGACGGAGATCCTGCCCAGTGTCAAGACAGTTCCCGTGCTCCCGAGGGGTAAGGACGTTGTCCCCGACGAGATCTCTCTGGTCAAGATTCATGGGGGCGGCAAGCTCCAGCTGTTCCGCAAGTGGTCCAACTCGTCAATCTGGATCATCCTGGGAGAGACTAGTCCTCAGGAACTGATCGCAGAGCTTGGCCCACCCAACGCCACATATCGGAAGAACGACCAGAGAATGACAATACACAAGCTTCGGACGGCGAGCCATAGCCGCGCTCGGTCGAACGGTGCTGACCTGAGTCGTCCAGACGACTTGACGGATACCGACCAGTCGTCTGCGAACACAGGCTCAGATGATGATAACGACGAGGCTGTCGAGGAAGACATTGCTGGCAATGTTTCTGGAGAATGTTTCTACAATTACTTTTATTTGGGCTTTGACGTGCTGGTCTCAACGCCGTCTCCGCCGTCACGACCGCCGCCTGCCCAAAATGAGTCTCAGGTGCCGCCTAGCAAGCCCATCAAGTCAGAGTCTCCTGATCGGCTGGTTGCGACCAAGTTGGTTCTTCACGGCAATGTACCTGGCTCATACGAGTTCAACCGACACCGTAGATGCCGCTGGGAAGTTAGCTACCTAGATGATGGTTCGCCGGGTGCATCGGCAAACTCAGAGACCAAGTTTACCGAGATCAAAGATAGACTGAACGAACGGTGGAGCAGCGCATATCCTGACGGAGACTCAAAGGCTCCCCAAAGAGGTATGGTCCTCAATAGGGGATGGGGGGATAGTCCCGGCAGCAGTTGCGAGTTCCTTGGGGGATGGGAGGACAGCGGCGCCAAGAGACTGGATGGTACAGACGATTCAACCACTACTCTATTTGGATTCCCAGGCCTCGTGTTTGAGGTGCTGAAGAACGATCATGTTAATACGGTCACGGTGTTTTAGGGTTTGAATTGGGCATTAAACCTGGGGTCAGGTGTTATGGTGGTTGTGTGGTTGTACTGCTGCTTCCATTGAGCCAAGCTGTTGGCCAGGGAGACGAGGCTTTGTGTTGGCTACGATATCCCTACATGCAAGATGGGGTTATGCTCAAATCCAGATGCCTCTTTAGACACCATCTCCGTTTAGCCTTGTTCTTTGGAGTGCCCGCCAACTCAACATGGAACAGCCATGACGTGTCGGCCAACAGATATCCCATTGGCAAGGCTTCTTCCCCATCCACTTGCAATAGTCCATCTGATTTTGCATTTCATGCAAGACAGACATGGGATATTTCAGCTTTGTCCTCGCTTTACTTGTCGGTCTGACTCGGCCTACGTTTCGGGAGTCAAGGGCATTGCCACAAGCACCTACCATGTTGTAAAGCTCCAGCAGCTCCGAACAGGCCGTCCATATTCAACAGCTAACAGCTTCCAGACCCGGCGCCAAAAACAATAAATAATACAGGTCGAAGCCTGTTCAATCACAATCGTTTCTCATCACAGCAGCATAGAACAGTACATCCTTTCGAAAAATACCCAGAGATACCCCCAAGAGATACCCATCCGCATCCCCCAATCCCACAACCGACAAAATGAAGGCACCTCCAGCAGCTCAGAACGCCAAGCAGAACGCGCTGGCGCTTAAGAGATACCTGCCCCGCAAGCTCCGAGAGGCGGCCGAGGACGAAGCCGAGGTGGAGAAGGGCATCGGGCATGACCTGATCATCTACAGCTTCGACCGCCCCAACGGGCAGTACGGCTACACGCCCTTCACGATCCAGCTGCGCATGCGCCTGCGCCACGGCGGCGTCCAGCACAAGGACCGCGCCGCCAACTTCTTCCAGGCCCCCAAGCAGCGCGTCCCGTACGTCAAGCTCGCCGACTCCGACGAGCTCGTCGGCGAGGCCCAGTTCGTCATCCAGCGCCTGGTGCAGACTGGCAGGCTTCCGGACCTCAACAAGGACCTTTCCGCGGCTGATAAGGCTAAGGATACTTGCATCCGCGCCATGCTGGAGGATCGCGCCTACTTCCTTGTTGTAAGTGGCTTCGCTGGACGAGAGACTATACACATGAAGGGTGAATGAATGCTGATGAGGATTGCAGCTCTACGAGAGATGGCGCGGCCAGTATGAGCAGATGTGGCATGACGGCCCCTTTGCGCACTTCGTCTGGGGCGCGAGACACATCTCGCACCAGATGGCGCGCGGCTACGTCAACTCCCAGCTGTATCTGCAGGGCGTCGGCCGCTACACCGACGACGAGGTCAAGACCTTCGCTACGGATGTTGTCACCTCTCTCAACGGCTTCTGCGAGACGGCGCTTTCCAAGCTGTCTCTCGACTCCCGCGAGTCCCGCGAGCCCTTCTGGATCTTGGGCGGCCAGCGGCCCACCGAGGCTGACTTTGTTGCTTTCGGCAACCTGGCGACGGTTCTGGGAACCTCTGTGTAAGTGCAGCATGCCTGCTGAGTGAGCATCGGGTCAGATGGCAGAAGTAGCTAACACGCCTGACACAGCAACCCGGTCCACGCGGCTCTGATCCGCGAGAAGCCCGCCTTGGTCGAGTACATTGGACGGATCCACGAGCGCTACTTCTCCGAGTACAAGTCCCCTGTTCACTCTTGAAGTAAAGGTAGTTTGGTTAGGGTGAGATACCCCGATACCCCCCCAGGACACCCCTAGGACAAGAGGAAAGGTCCGCCGTGTCGCGCGCGCGCCTGCTATTTGGTCGAATTTTCTATATCATATCAAAGTCCTTCGTTGAGAGAGAGAGAGAGAGAAGTAGGGGGTCCCGAGGAACACGGTTATGGGCTCTTGGCTGGTTTTCTTTGTGTATTTGGTGTGCTTTCAAACCGTGCTCTCACACAGGAAAAAGAAAAGGGAAGACGGGATTGTGCTTTGTATTCCGGGAAACCGATATTTGGAAAATGTGGAAAACGGTTTTCCCCGGCCGTTAGGAGCAGGATACTGATGCCTAACTGGAGTCTTTCTGGTCTTCCTAGAGCTTAATTATCCGGTTCGCCAATACTATTGCTGTTTTTTTTCATAATTCGCGTGTCTGACATGAAGTGAGTTCTATGCAAAGCTTTCCAGTGAGATGTGTGAGGCGGTATGTTCGATGAATTGCATGAACGAGGCTGCTAGCTCTTCGCAGCAATAGTGGGGAAGCAGCAACATCTGAACGAACACCCAATGAGGGGTTCGCCAAGCGGTCATGGCAGATGTCGCAGCGAACCGGGGAGACCCTTTGAGAAAGAGATGCAATGGGCGGTCTGGTCCGTCCTCCTCCGTTGAGCGCGGATCGGGTGCCCCGCCATTCTTATCCTTGCTGCGTTAGCGCGGTCGAGTAAAACCGGTTAGAAGTTGGTTGGAACTGGACCCCTCAAAGGAAGAGCACGAGGAAGCGGTTGTGATGGGGAACAAAGGAGCAGGGAAAACGGGTTGCTGCTGCACAACATGCTTTTCCGCAGCTCGCTTGCGCTTGATGGTCGGGGTGCCAGTGGCTCCAGCTGGCAGCTGCCGTCTGTTGTTTGGCGCCCTGTAGGTAAGGTACCTTAGGTCGGGGGAAATGGTGTCTGGAATAATGTAATTCCTTTCCGGCACAATACCGAAATGGAACCCGCCTCATGGACCTGGAAAAACAGCGGAGAACACGCGGGCATCGTGACCTTCCTCGTTGAAGTCGGAGCTGCATCTGAAGCGAGGCGCGGGCATAGATATGCTCTCCCCCTATTTTCATTGCCAATCCATTGGCAATCGCTTGGATCGACAGGACCTTCGACAAGGGGTTCTAGACGCACAGGAGCGAAAGGGGGCATCGATGTCTGGCCCTGGTATTACTCCTCATAACCTGTCTCAGCCACCATCATGAGTGACAATGCTGTATCACTGAAAGGGTTCAGAAATGTGTGATATGTTCTATAATCTCGGATCAATTTCACCGCGTGAAAAGGACATTCACGCTGATGAGAGGCCTGTGAACAGCTGAGGTGCCATAGGTCTGTCCAGTGTTTCTTCCGGAGTAATAGGATGATCCGCGCCGGCGATTGCCGAATAACCGGTGGACACGCGGTGTGGAGCGGAGGTGCAGCGGGTGGGGAAGAAGCGGCAGGCGAGAAGGCAATTTTAGCGCGACCTGGGTGGGTGCTCTGTTGCTTGGTTCTCTGGTGCTACGCCACGGCAGAGCTAGCTGCCAAGTACCAACTGGAGAAGGACAAGAGGGAGCTTCTCTGGAGTTCAAGTCTGGTTTGCGGCTTGCCTGTCACTGCACTCTTCCCTCCCCTTGCTGTCCCGGTCGCGCTGCATGGCTTTGGCTTGTCTTGCTGCTGCTGCTGCTGCTGCTACTCCAACAACCACCTAAGTCTTCTTGGTCACTGGTCTGGCGCTGCTGCCGTTGCCCAACGATTTCTAGTCAACGATTCCTAGTCAACCGGTCCCCCAAGATCGACACCAACCTATGCTCAGCTGGCACATGTCAATGCCCTGTTTCGGCTCGGACGAATCAGCGCCTCTCTTCGCCAAAAACTTCGTCACCTTCGTCCCTTCACATGGGATACCTGCCTTTCTAGACTCGCCTGTGCCCCCCCTTGCGTCGACGTCAACCGGACTGCGATGGCCGCTGCGGCCTGTTAACGTCCTCCTTTTCGTAACCACCGACGCTCGTTGGCGACACGACACCGACACCAGAGACACCACACGAGCAGCGCACCGACGACGACGATACCAAAAACCACGAGACCGATTTGAGAAACTCCACCACCCAACACCCTTTTCCCCCAGCGACGGCGGCCATGCGAGCAACCTCGCCGCAATGACGGAGAAGGATGCCGCCCAGCAGCGTGCCGTCTTCACGAGGAAGCTGAGTCCGCACTCGATGCCTGGGGATAGGGGAGGCAGCAGGGGTAGCTACGAGACGGGCGAGTCGAGCGCGACGGGGAGCCTCCTCAACGACACCACGCTCCTGCCTTCGCCCGACGAGTCGAGCGGTCGGCGCCCAACATCCAACTCGTCGGCACCGAGAGACGCTGAATATACGAGCGGATATGCTGCGAGGGACGTGAAGAAGCAGAGGGCGCCTAGGCATCGCTCCAACGGCGGGTTCCTGCTGCAGGATGCCATTCGCAACGATGACGACTCCGATGGGGACCAAGGGGTCCGCCGGCGACATTCACGCAACCCACCGACCAGCCGCAGAGCAAAAGAGTCTGGGAGAGCGTCGGACAGATCAGGTTCTGGCGCTGGCCGCGACGCCGGCCTGACGTTTACCGAGATGGACACCTCGCCGCGACGGAACGGCGATATTTCACCCACGCAGCCGACACATAATTTGACCGTCAGGAAACGGGATGCGGTGAACGGCAGACCGCTCAGCGGATCGAGCTATACCCCGCCCTCGACCAGCCACTCGCTCGATATCGATTCCACGCAGATCGTGAACATGGCTCTTAACTTGAGCGAGTCGCGGCGGCAGGCGTCGCGAAGGATCGCATCCCAGGCAGTGCCCACTCTGGCGCAGCTCCCGGACGCTACCGGTCCGAACCTGAAGAACCACTACCAACAACAACGAAGAGTATCGCGGACGAGGTCGCCGGGCCCGGATAAGGCTTTAACGCCCAGGTTGCCGTCGGCTGGCGTGCTTCACAGCCCTTTGCAGGCCTCTTTTGACATGAGCCGCGAGGGCACTTTTCGAAACCACTTTACTCCGTCGACTCTTGCTAGGGCGCAGAAGGCGAAGGAACATCTCGAACTTATGGCGCAGTATAGGCGCTTGTTGGAGCTGGTACCGCCGATCCAGCCACAAACCTCGAGCCGTCCAACGACGGCTAGCCCGCCGACGTCTTCAGGGGGTATTGCCAAGACTCCAACATATGGCAGCTCCGATGGGAGCGTACGGCTAGGCCGACAATATAACCCCTTACAATACATTCGAAACAGAAAGGTTCGGGCGCGGGAACGCAAGGCCATTGACGGAGAGGTCCAGGGATTTGGGGATACCATCAAGGTCGACAACTGGATTGATGACGTGGCCAAGTGGGCTGCCACGGGCCAGACGAATGCGGATGGTTGCACGCTGCCCCCTTTCCCCGATGCTGATGCGCGAGAGAATGCCTTGCAGCTTGCGGCAAATGCCAGCAAACCGAGGCGACCAAGGCTGGACTGGTTCGTTGACCCGGCAGATCTCCTTGCTGACGCATACTGGCTGGAGCAAGATCATCACAAGCAACTGATTGAAGACCGGCAATGGCGCAAGATCTTCCCCCAGATGCCCGATCTCCACAGACCACTGTCAAGGCAGAATGCAGAGTATGGCAGCGAGTCGGGTCACACGCCGGGTCGGAAGGAGCACGAGGATGCGGACCCTGCGATAGACCCCAAGACCGGTCATCCAAGGCTGGCCAAATCGGATACCGACCACTCACACGCCAGCAGCACCCGAGACCGTGCTCGCCAGAAGCTTCACGATCTCACGGGCCATCACCATCACCGCCATAGCCAGTCGACGCATAGCCATCATGACTACTTGCGTCTCGGCAAGTCCTCCTTCTCAGATGGATCTGACAGCGAGAGCGAAAAGATCAAGAAGATTGAGAGGAGAAACCGGGCCGGCACACTGACGAGTAGTCACCAAGATATCCTTGAGAAACAGATGTTGGAGATGATTGCTAGGGAAGCCCGAGAGAACGATCCTAAGAGGACGGACGATTCTGGCTGGATGACCCCGGAGCGAGATGCGGGAGCGCTGTCTCAGCCGCAGTCACGCCAACACAGCCGAAAGCCTTCGATTGTAGAGGTTAGCGAGTCGGACGAGAGGAAGAGCAAAGATAAGCCACGAAAGACCCCGAGCTACCTTCAGCGACCTGGAAGACCCAGTCTGGAAATTTCTCACCCGGCACGCAGGAGCTCTTTCGATGTCGACTCCTCACAGCCCAACTCCCCTGATGGTGCAGTCCGCGGAGATCCTTTCATTCCCGCACTTGGAGGCGATTTATCCCCGGGATCCAGTCGCGCCAACTCACCGACCAGGAACCCCTTTTCAAAGGTGAAGCAAGCAATCTTCCGCGATCGAAGTAAAGAGAGAGGAAGCAAACGGATTTCAGAAGAGCGTTCTAGCGCTGAGTATCTGGCAAGCGCACCGAAGACGCCATTTGAAGCGTCGCCAGAGTCATCCGGAGAGCGGAGGTCAATTGACAGGCGGGGATCGTCTAGGAGTCCTTCCCGCAAGATCGCCCAACGAACGACCGGAGACAGCCACAAGTCGCACCGCAGCGTTGCTAGTATCAAGCTGCGCAGCGATGACCCGGGCGTCAGAGGAATCTTCAAAGCAGCCCGCATCGACAAGGTTATTAGCGGCGGAGTATCGAAGCTGGGCGACCTCATCTGGCGTAAGGAGTCGGATACGGGCGATGGCCCATCAGAGGCAGAGGGCACGACGACGGACGAATCGGATACAGAGCCCAGAGGCAGGCGAAGAGGCGAGACGCCGTTGTCAAGGACTGCATCCATTCGCCAACAGAACAACAAGAACTTCCTTGACGTGATGCCGACGTTCCAATCGGACAAATTGAGAGCCACCGAAAGCGAACCTGCTATTCCTCTGGATCCGACGTCTCGCCCGCCGAGCCGTAGGTCGCCTCGGTTTGATAGACTCAAGCCGCCACGCATCGACATTTTGAGCGCCTCGCCCAGCTCATCACCCAGCTCGGCCAAGCGACTGTCTGATCTGTCCGAGGGCGAGCGGAGATCAGGTGCCAGTGAAGGAGTCAAGGAGGCAGACAAGCGGCTCAATTCCATTCTCACGATGCCCCAGGCCCTATCGCCTGACGCTCAGCCGCCTTCGCAGCGTAGTCGCCACTGGTCAATTTCCGATCACAGCCCGGCGCCAGATCGCGCCCCCATGTCGAAGCGAGAGATCGCCCGCCTACGCGCTCTGGTCCTCAGTTCCGGCATCAAGGCGATGGAAATCACTCGCCGTGCCAACGAACCGCGCCCCATATTTGCTAATGAAAGGCGCCCGTCACAGCATGACTTGCAGGTCGCCAACGTCTTCTGGCCGGAAGTCGCCAAGCTCAGCACCGACCCCTCCATCCGCAATAAAGCCGTTCCCCAGACAGAACTGTACCAGTTCGCGGCCAAGACTCTGGGCACATCGATCCAATGCTCTGGCCAGGAATGGCAAAAGTCAGCAGACACCTTTGTCTCGGAGACAGTTCCCGCGCTGCATCGTCGTGTGGAGGAGGTCCGCCGCCGTGTGGCGACCGACCTGTCAGCCATGACGCGTGCAGCGGCCGACGAAGCCGACGAGACCAGTCGTGATCTGACGCTCGGCCAGCGGCTGAAGATTAAGCACACCCTCGACGTAATCGAGAAGATGCTCCGCCGGCGCAGACGTAGGTTCCGCTGGGTCCGTCGGGCCATGTGGCTCGCTGTCGAGTGGGTGCTAGTCGGTTTCATGTGGTACGTGTGGTTCGTCGTGATGATCCTGAGGGTCTTTTGGGGTATTGGGCAGGGCGCCGTCGGGGCTGTGAGGTGGCTGTTGTGGTTGTGAGGTCCTCCTGGCGCGAGGGACCTTTGCATTTCCTATTACTACACTTTACCTACTGTCATTACATGCATAGCGAGACTGCATCATCATCATCATCAGCAAGCTACGGAGTCGAGATTTTTACTTTTTTTGATGTTTGCTGGATACAGACGAACGGCGGGAGGAAGGGGGAGAGAGAGCTACACAAAAAAAGAGAAGAGGCAAGAGAGTGAGAAAGATAAGGGGAGGGAGAGTGATGATACCCGATGGGAAAAGGGGATTAACCGGAAGACACTCCCTGTTGCGTTTTTGTTTCTATAATCGCTCGGGCTTTGCGCGTAAACACATTATCTTCTTTTTTTGTAGGTTTGGGAAAACGGTTCTCCGTCCGGCTCCTTTGGATAGCCGGATGTAATTGCGGCTGAGCCGGGGCGGGCGGGTTGGGGATATATAATAATGATACATAACTTATCTTCTTCAAAGTGGTGTTGATGTGCTTGAGTGAGTGGACTGATGGGTCTCTGTTTTGTGCGTTGCTGGCGTGGAACCTCGTCAAGGCAGACGATGCTGGGTTATGGTGGTTCGGATGGAGATACCTCGTCGTCTGCCATCATGTACTTACTATATATTGTCGAGCCGGGAGTGGTCTTCTGCAAAAGCTCAGCCACGCAATCTATATCTCTGACGTGGTTGTTTGCAGTTGACGCACCACTTCACATTTCGTGATGTTCGCTGGACGTATGATGTGTTGCTGCATGCGGGTGATGTCAGCTTCGTGTGGCCGATCAAAGGTGTGTATAGAACATAGAATACTCCACGGAAGAAGAGAATGACGGAGAACGGTGTCTTAAAAGCTAGCCCGAGGGCGTGAGCGGCAGTTACTGGGTGATGCTTTAGACGCCTATATCAGCGCGCCGGCAGAACGCAGTGATCAATCAGGACTGGCCGAGAAGCAGCCATTGTCCTTGTAGACTCTCAGAATCCAGACCGGAGGAAGCCCCCTTTTCTCTTGCGCGCTACCGCCAGCGGACTTGCGTTGATGACTTGGATCGTTTTGCGTCTCGGCTAGAACCCCTGGAGAAGGAGGTATCTGGCAGTGGCTATGTGTATGAAAGCTTGATGAGAGCATGGAGTTTGGAAGGTAGGGGAAATTTCCTTCGGTGCTGATGTGACTGGTCTTACGCGCCTGCCAGGCTGGGGCTATCAGATGCGAGAGACAGGGAGGAATGGAGTGGTTGAGCAGTGTGCAGATCTCATCTTTGCATGTGGCCTGGCGTTATTGGGAGTCGTCGTCGATAATTGATTTGATCCGGCTGGCGGTGTATTCGGGTTGTCCTCAAATGTATGGTGGGTAGAAGCAGTGTGGCGAGGAGGAAGGAACAGGGAGCAACGCCCTGGTCTGTCTTGTCTTGCCAGAGGCAAAAAGCATTCGAAAAGCCATAGCATCCGCAGATCATTGCGTCTCTCTTTGGATTTCTTGATTTCCGAGCATCGTAGTGGATTTTATACCTGACGTCTTCGAGTTCAAGCCTGCGGCAGGTTTTGTATCGGATGAGTGGCGGATATAAACGTCAAACGTCAACGCAGGAATGTCAAAGCATGCAAAACAATATCGATATGGTCTGTGACGTGTCGAGTTCCCCGCAATGAAGCTGCGGTTCCAGGACATTCGAGTTAAAGAGGACTCGATGGGAAGGTAGCTGAGGTCGTCTGGGAAGTGGCCTTTGCCAGAGCTGTCGTCCGCCGCATATTATTGAGAGAAAATTGGTGTATTTGGTGTGTGCATGACTACCTCACGAGTTACGAAGAGTAGTTGAGTTGCTGGACTTCGGCGACTGCAGCGATTGCCGAGTCGTTCTCTTCGACCACGTTGAAGACTGCACCCGGCTTAACACATATCACGGTTGACTATCTCATTCGTCGTTAAGAACTTTATCTCGATTGGGCAGGACGCATTTATTGACGTTAGGGAGCTTGCCAGTGGTAATTATCGATGAACAACTGTAGGGATTACAGAGGTGGATGTCTGTAGGGGAGATGAAAAGGCTAGAGTGAAACTACTAGTCGTATTTAAGCATAATTTATCTCTGAAGATTATCTGGGACAATATGCCTTGCTTACACATGGGTGCCATTCGAGAGATGCGGCGAGGGTGTTTTGCATGTAGTCTATGTATTATGAGCACCGTGTGCAGCATCTCATGCTTGCACGTAATTCAACGCTATTCGACATTCACAGCGCTTTCCTTGTCTGTTCCTCGCGTATTAGATAGTTTTGGGGAATATAGTCCGCTGAACACTTCAGTGGGAGGGGTGGCGAGAATACGCGCCGACGGAGTGATCTGTGGGCACAGATACCGAGATATCAACACATGAGGGAGCTTACATCTAAGATATGAGAGCAACCCTCCCCTTGAATCTAGACATCAGTCATAGCGAAAGCTCTATAGCTGGCGTAGTATTTAAAGTCTGAGCTAGTGGAATATCGTGGACCTCAACCAAATGTATTGCCGTTCACAATCTTCACGTCTGATGGAACAACCGTCGCGGAAATGGCATCCCGGCAAATATGACAGCAACCTGACTTTGAGATGCTAATGCTTCATCACTATCATCAGGTCTTCTAGGCTTCATCTTCTACATTATATTCAGTAGTTATTCCCGGAGGTATTCTGCAGATCACGTTAAAGCGACCTTTCATCGACGGATCTATGGCTCCTTCAAGAATTGTTAGTTACACGCAACCTCCGGTCTGCATTGCGACCCTGTGTCCATGAAGATCTTATTGATACAGATCTAACAGTCGGAACATTCTATGCGTAACTCTCTCTGTGCTGAGTTAGGGCTCACCGATTTATAGATCTCGGAGCCTCAGGTCTGTCGGCCACACCCCCGGGCAGGCGACTTCCCAACTGCCTTTAGATGGTGCTGCCTAGGGTAGCTGCTTATAAAAGCACGCGGTTGGTCTGTGTGATCTGCTTGAGCCCATCAATCGCCACGGTCCATGTTCGCAGCAAGACAATCCAAATTTGGTTGCTATCATGGATAGACTTATTCAATTTTTCGGGCGGATACCACGGGCCATCCGGGCGGATGGTGATAATAGGATACCAGCAGTAATTAGTACGAAGACAGTGAGGACAAAGACGACGAATACAACGATACTATTAAAGTAAACTATGTTCTAATATAGCTCATATGTAGCGAATAGACCGGCGGAGCAGAAACGGCGCAGCCCGTGGCCGATCATATCGGGGCCGAACGGGGCATGAAGGCTCCCGTGGCCTGGAAACGCCACAACACGAAAGATGACTCCTCAACCGAAGAGGTCTTCCCAAGAGGTTCTCGCGGTCACAAGCACGAAAAGCTCTGCTGCTGCTCTGTGCTCATCCCTCTTCGTCTTCCTACAATCTACAACAGATCAGAAAATATTGAATGCGTCTAGCTCAGTATAGGCTCATCATCACTACCTCTTATCAATTTCAGCATCCCATAATTAAACGACCCAGTCTCACTTCGAATGATCCAGCCGAAAAATGAAGCTCCGTTCAAGAACCGTATACTCGCCCAACGACGCCAATCACCTGCGATGGGCAGCCTTGCCTGCGGAGATTCGACTGATGATTCTGGAGCAAGCTGAGGTCGGGAAAATCCAAGCGCATGATTTGTCAAATTGGGCAAGGATCTCAAGGGAATGGCAAACCTTCTTCGAACCGCAAATTTTCCAACACCTGAAGCTTCAATTTCCTGGTTCCGATATCGACGATTTGAACTCTTTTGTTCACAGTTATCGAAGACATCTTGTCAAGAAGATCTCACTCCACGTAAGAACTGAAGAGTACGATTGTGTAGACAAATTCGATAGACCAGAGACCCGAGATACGATCAAGGCAAACAATAAGCTCTCCAGTCAGGCTCTGAAGAAATTGTTTGTCTCTCTTTCGACATGGTCCAGTGGCTCGCCCACAGGTGGCATCAAACTTAGCTTGAGCGCCGGTTCTCCGAGCGATTCAGGTCACCCTTTGAAGCCATACACAGGCACTGAGAGGAGTCAATATGATAGGATGCGTATTTGGTCCTTGAGCTCCAGACAGCGTCTTCTTGGCAACTTATTAGACGCTAGCTCTGGCGCTCTCAAGCTTCCTCAGGTCTCCGTCGTCAACAGGTTTTCCGTAAATCAATATCGCTACAGAAGCCTGTCGAGGGCATTACTTGCGAAAGTTCTTCATAGGCCCTGATCTTCTCGTTGCTAGTCGCTAGTAATTAGTCGCTAGATCACGTCAGCAGAGCATAAAAAAACTAAAAAATGCTTTTTTAATAACACTTTACCTAATTTAGTAGGGAAAATTAGGTAATTAGTATACTTAAATTATCACTAAAGTTATATAAAATCCCTAAATAAAACCTTAACTAAGATAGACTATAAGAGGGATAGTATTAGTAAAGAGTTAGTTTTCTACTATTAATTCTAACTATAGAGAAATAAACTTTTTATTACTAACGTTAGTAACTAAAGACTATTTAATCTTTTACTATTAAATATACTAAGATAAATAATTATTAATAAATACTTATTACTTCTACTACTATTATTATTACTTTTATTATTATAGTATATATTAATAACTTTCTATATTAGAATTAATAAGGACTAAGGTTTAATTTAATCTATAAAAGTAACTTTATTACTACTACTAAATATACCTAATTAGTACTTTATAGTAATAAAATTTACTTTAAAAATATTCTCTATTTTAATAAGTATAACTTTAAACGCTTAATAATATAGCTATAAACTAGTAACTACTTCTAAGATATTTAATATTAGATAGTTAAGTAGAAGTTAATAATCTTTTTATTTATAATAATATATAAGGTATTATAACGTTAAGCTACTTACTTCTTCTTTATTACCTAAAGCTTAGTATCTTACTTAATAGAATAACTTCTTATAGCTATAGTTATACTTTACTAAGAGGTTATATAGTAACTTAATTAGATATATATTTTATTAAATATTAAACTTAAAAAGAAGTATATCCTATTAATAAGTTATATTAATATAATTAATAGTACTCTTATTAAAGCTTATATACTTCTAGTTTAATAGAAGAGATTTTTTAGCTATAAAAGTAAAGTCTTTTAAAATATACTTACTACTATATAGTTTAATAGTATATATATATATATCTTAGTAAGTATAGAGGGATCGCTTAATAATATAACTTTAATATAGTAAGTAATTAGTAGAAACTTTAAAGTATTATAAAGTAAGTTTTACTTTAGAGATACTAAGTTTACTTATAAAAGGGGTATTTTAATACTTTACTTTAGTAAGAGGTATTATATTAATAAAATATAAAAACTAAGTAAAGCTAAGAATAAGAAAGACTTATATAATTAATATTATATAAATTAGTAAGTAATTATTAAGTATACTTTTAGCTAAATAAAGTAGTTATAGAAGATCTTATAGTTATTACTACTTAAGTATAGCTTTACTAAATAAATAAAAATTATATATATAGTAATAGTACTATATAACTTTATATAATTAGAAGTATAAGAAGAAGAGTTAATAGAGTAGTAAGAGGTAACTATAGAGAAAGTAAAGTAGTAAGTAAATTAGAAGGTTAATATATAGCTAAGTAAGGTATTAAGAGATTATATTACTTATAGAGCGTAGTAGTATTATAATATTTACTTTAATAATAAGTAGTTTTATAAGAAAAATACTATTTTTTAATATAGTAAATATAGCTAAATTATTAATACTTCTACTCTTTAGCTATAATACTAATTTTATATAAAAAAGCCTTTTTACTATATACTAACTTAATATTTATTTAGATTACTACTTCTTTTAATAATACTATTAAAAAAATAACCTATCTTAGCTACTACTTAAAGACCTAACTTCTCTATAAATAATTCTTAGAAGTTATTTATTATAGACTTTATATTATTAATACTAATATTTTATAGCGTTACTATACTTACTTTAATAACGTTTAAAAGGTTTTACTTAATACTACTACTAATATTACTAATAACTTAATATTATTACTTAATTAAGTATAAGAGTTTCTTTATAGCTTAAAGCATAAGTTTAATATTAATAAGTAAGGTTATTAACTCTCTCCTCCTTCTACTTTATAACTTTTATAGTTCTAACTCTTCTTTAGCTTCCCCCTTAGAGATCTTAGATATAGTATTATTTACTTATACTATTTTAATAATATACTTATTACTTAATACCTTATTAAACTAGAAAGTTACTATATTATCTATAAATAGAAACCCTTTCTATTATATAACTTTAAAGTATAGATATTTCTTTATAAACGCCTCTTAATTCTTATCCTTAATAGAGATCTTATTTATCTTATTATTATACTTAATATTTAATTAAAGTAAAGTTTTTACTTTATAGTAGTTAATAAATAATAATCTAAATTTATTAATTAAAGTTATAGTTTTATATACTTTTATAAATTTTACTACTATTACTAGTTTAATATTATTTATTACTTTAGTAAGTATAAATAGCTATATATTAATTAATATACTTTTATTAACTTATATTTAGTAAAGACTAATAAAGTACTATATAGCTTTATATAGCTAAGTTACTTTTATTAGCTTTAGCGAGGAAGTCTAAGAGGACTAAATACTTTAAATTAATATTAGTATTAACTATAGAAATATCTATAAACTAATAGAAGTAGCTTAGCTAGATAGAGGACTTCTTTTATTAATTATATATAAACTTAATATAATATATATAATTTTATTAGTATTATTAGTAACTATAAAGCTTAAAAACTTTATAAATAAAGTCTTATTAGTTATAGTTATTTAGTAAAGAAATAGAGGAAGAAGTATATAGGAGTTAATAGAACTTTATCTATTTAAGTATTTCTTTAATCTATCTATACTAACTAGCTATTACTATTAATAGTTATATTTATAGTAAATCGATAGAAAAAGGAAGTAATTAGACGACGTTACTACGTTTAATATAGTAGTATAATAAGTAGTTAACGTTATAGTTACTTAGGTAGCTGAAGTCCCTTTTACCTTAGTTACTAGCGACTAGCAACGAGAAGATCAGGGCTATAGCCTTCCCCGTCTCAAACTTATCAGATACGAGCCATGGCACGCGATTACTCGAGACGAACAGTTCCCCCGCGATGAGCCAATGATTATACTGCTCGAATGCGCGAGCGAACTTGCCACGATGAAATCAGTGCACATCTGGGAAGCGCGGTCTTCACTGCATGAAAACCCACGTTTTTTTAGGTTTTGCAACGACTACCTCGTCTCTACAGCGGTAAATGCAAGCTATCGTCTCCGGTACTTTTCTCTATGTCACGCTGTTGATGCCAGAGACTTTTTCCAGCATGCGTCGAGAGATGTGCCGGCGAATTCTTCTGAGTCATCAGATGGTCTTCGAACCTAGCCAATCCTCAAATACCTGGCCCTGACGACACATATTGGAGACCTGGTATCCAGCCCATCAGCGCTGGAACGCCTGCTTCTTCAAGCAAGCCGGGCTGCTGTGCGCATGCCTTTACTGAGGGTGATGGAAATCTGGGCCCCAGGCGCCGGTAAAGGATTTATCTTCAGATATCAGGTTCGAAAAGGCTCGCCGTTGCTTACGTTGATAGCGACATGGCAGCTCGCATTGAGCAAGGAGGCTTTGATGTCATGGAAACAGGTGGCAGCTGGCTGCACAAAACGCGAATTAACCTGTGATGTGAAGCTGGTGGGGTCGGGAACTACGATGTCGGACTCACCCTATGCGCTTTATCATCTGTTAGAATTAGGTCCACAACTGAGGGAGTAGGCACGATTTCGAATCTGTAGAGGTAGGTTCACATAAATATCGCTAGCTTATGTGTATGGATCAACTCCAGGGACGCATATCGAACTTCTCTCATTTTGGATGACTATGTGCATTATAGAAGATGATTATGAGAATAACGACGACGACGACGATGACCACAGACGATGATGACGAACGGCGCCGAAGATTAGGGCAATAATGACAATAATAACGGCAATGACGCTTGTGAGTAACGTTTAATATAGCTTATAGTTAGGTACCCGCCCGGTTAGCCAGAAGTATCTGCCCGGATAGCAAAACTATATGTATTTCTTGGAGAAGATGGCTAAGTAATTGAGTATGATATCTTTCAAGAACTTATCACCGCTGTATGCCTTTCTTGATCTTGTTTTCAATACATTCGTCATTTAATTACCAACACCTTGAGCAAGCAGAGTTATCGTGGAGGCATACTAGGTCATCGATAAATATGCCGTATCGTTCAACGCGAGATGCACCCAAAACCACCCGATGACTCTTTTGACATTGCTAATTTGGTAAGTGCTTTTTTTCACTTTCAATGCAAAATGCTGTTCCCAGCTGAGCAGCTTTACACTCGAGCTTGTCAATCATAGGGCACTTCACATGTCAATTTGGGTGTCCTCGAGCGTTTTCAGTCTACATCCCAAGATAGTGCGTTCTCCGACGAAGAGTCACGAAATCAAATGCTCAGCTTTGGAAACTCACATGCATTTCTTCTGGCTCGATCACATTCCATATCGTGTTTTTTCATTGCCGGTCAGGACTCAGCTACTCGGCGAGCTGTGTCTTACCACAGCTCCGCCTTTACCGTTTGCAACGGATTGCAAAGACGCCTTGGCAACCCACCATAAAACAGTTTGTCTTGAATGTCAAGACATTATCCGAACTCTATTTACGAGTTGTTATTCAAAGTTCAGCTCGCCTTCTTGACGCCTCGCATTTTCCATCACATTCAGGGATGCTTGAACAGAATTCTAATGGGGATGAAAAAGACACTTAGTGGAGAGGATCGACCAGTGCTGAAAGCTGAAAGCTGAAAGTGACTTCTTGAAGAAATCAAGAGGCTTCTGTGTTGTCCCTAGCATCAGCATGTACTTTGATAACCGTCCACTGCTGAATGCTGACATGGCTTAGAAGCTTCTGTCTGCGAAACCCGCTGCCGTTATTTTGCGGCCCGATAGCGTTGATCCCGAACTTATTTTGTGTCTCAGATATGGCATGAAGGCCGCGAAAGACCTCTTACTTCTCCATATTCACATGTCGAGCGATAAGACCAGCAATGCCGAACTCGTATTCCTTCAATTTTGCTTGTGTGATGCTGCTTTCAGGGTCCAAACTCTGGCGTTATCACAAATATCAGGGTGTTTTCATGATATGTCTCAGCCTCAACTTGTCATTCCCCGCGCTGACCGAGGCTCCGAGACCTCAACTGATGACATTGCAAACAGGCATGCAACAGCGAGTATAATCATAACAGAACATATTTCTTGGCGGTCCCAGAAGCAGGAATATCACGGTTTGACGTATCACATGCTTCAAGACAGATTCACGATACCTCTCAGCCTCACCTGAGTCGAGAATTCTTTCTTTAGCAGACCAAAACTCAGCACTGAGACAACAACAACAACAACAACAGCCGCAGCGGAGGGTCCCGACGGCCCGTCCCCAAAGAAGTTACCGAGAAAATATTTCTCATATAAAGCCTACCGAGATTCCTTGACCAGCGACTGAACCAGCAGTAGGCTACAGATATTTTGATCCAAGCATTTCAAACCCATTTCTTTATTTTTGGCCAAAATGGGTATCTTTGGCAAGCTTGTCCGCGATTGGCGGTCCCTTCGCAAGAATCAGGCTGATTCGAAGTCCGGGCATGATGCCGACAAAACCGTGGACGCGGATCAGGTTGCGACAGACCCTGTTGACGCTGCGAAGCGTAAAGGAGTCATTCACAAGCGAATCATCCTCTGCTGCGATGGTACCTGGCAGACTTCAGCAACGATTCGGAAGAATGTCCCGTCCAATGTCACACGGCTGGCACGCTCCATCGCTCAAACCGGCAAGATGAACAGGAATGGCGGCAGCAACACCTCCGAAGATGAGACCTGCCAGCAGATTGTCTACTATAGTGCGGGCATCGGCACTGGCGACGGCGTCAACATCGTTGAGAAGGCGCGCCAGGCCACCTTCGGCGACGGACTCGCTTCCGACGTCATCAAGGCCTACTCATTTGTAGTCATGAACTACTCTCCCCATGACGAGATCTTCTGTTTTGGATTCTCTCGAGGAGCTTACACCGCCCGCGCAGTAGCAGGTCTCATCACGGATATCGGCATTATCAAGCCTCAGGAATTGGACGACTTCCCGGAGCTCTACCGTATCTACCGGAAACACAACGACAATGATAGCTTGAGGTTCCGACAGTCTCCTGAGTACCGAAAGTGGATCTTGGGCGTAGAGAAGCCGCAGGTTTTGAAGGCTGGTGGATCAGATGACAACTGGAGCCAAGTGCCGCACGACTTGCCTCCTGAATACACTAGAGTCATCCAAGTTGTCGGCGTCTTCGACACAGTTGGTGCTTTGGGAATTCCGTACATGAGCTGGACCAAGCAGTTGAGCAACGAAATCGCCAGACGCTACCAATGGCTTGGCGTTGAGGAATATGGTTTTCATAATCCTTCCCTGAGCAGGTGTAAGTCATGCATACCGCTTGTATGGCGATGATGACACTAACGTTAATTGTGCAATTCGCAGACATCAAGCATGCGTTCCATGCTCTTGCCCTGGATGATCACAAGACAGCTTTCACCCCAACTCTCTGGCGTCTTCCTGCCAATGACCAGAAGCTTAGACCCCTAGCGGCGGCAAGGGAACGTCTTGCGGAGATACTTAGAAGACGTATAGATGGTACCGAGGATGGCAGCATCCAAGATGCTTGGAAAGCCTTGATTGAGCGCGAGATGGACGATCAGTTGGGAGATACCCAACCCGAACTTAAGCAGGTCTGGTTCCCGGGCAGCCACACCAACATTGGAGGTGGTAACCCTGGCATTCTGATGGGAGCGCCATTCGACTGTGAACGTAAGCATCTCTTTCCTTGCAGGGCGAGGCGCCTGACTAACTGCAACAGAACTTGCTCTCGTCTCCTTCACTTGGATGTGTGACCAAATCAGCCCCTACGTCGATCTCAACGACGAGACGATTCAGGCGAATGGCAACGGCCCAGACTCGGAAATCTTGTCAACCCTCGCGGATCGCGAGATCGAGTCGCGCAGAAAGCTCGTAGAGTTTTCCAAACAGCTTCAGGGCATGACCTTCAACTCAGTGATCCAAGTCGTCCGTCTGGTGCTCGCACGCTTCGGATTCCTCAACGTTGGCGCAGACAACCATGAATGGGCCTTGGGACCCATCATTTGGGGCAAGGCCTCCATCAAGGGGGGGCTCATCTACGACTTGCTTTATGCCTTGTGGTTTGGCTTGTTCTTGCGCTTCTTTTTGAAAAATAGGACTCCAGGCAGGTACAGCAAACTGTCCGGTCATCAGAACGCAGCTGGTACCACTAACGAAGAGATCCACCCCGCTGTGAGATACCGAATGATTCACGATAAGAAGTACAAGCCAGGGGCCCTCAAAGCCCTCCAAAAGCCAGAGTCCAAGCGTGGAGGGGTTTACACGTGGGAGCGGAAGTGGGGAAGGCCTGGCCCTTCTCTACCAGAATACAAGATCAAGTCCGAGGATCGAATCTCGCGGGCACTGGCCAGTCGATCCAAACTTGGAAAGGCATTCATCAAGGGACTTTGATCGAGATCGGATATCTGACCGTATGGAGACAGTAGTTGGCCATACTTTCTTCCAGAAACAGTGCGGTGGAACCAGGACTTGGGCTCACAGCATACTCTCTTTTGTGATCGGTTGTATTTCTTTCGTTGTTCTGATCTCTCGTTGAATAATACACACCACACCAGACTGAGATAGCTTCAAAGATCAACTATGCTACAATAAACTAGAATTTCTGTGTCTATTGCTGCGTTCCTGCGTACTTCGTCAGCTTCGAATGGTTCCTTGATCGAGAACGATAGGAAGTAGACATAATAGTTATTCTCATGCATATGCTAGATCATCAATGGGCTTAAAAGATTTCCACTTGAGCGGCGAGACAGTTCTGCTAGCCGGGCAGTGTCCATACACATATGTGTAATCCGTGTATCCTACTTAGTCTGTGTAGTCGCTTTTGTCGTCGCCGTCGCCGCCGTCATCTACCGTCATCGTCTGTCGTCGTTATTGTTGTCGCCACCCCTATCGTTTCTTCTACTACTAGTATCCTTACAGAGGTATTAAGTACGTTACTATAGGGGACACTGACCGGCTAGCAAATCTCCCTTGATTGTGTTGCCCTGGAGACGAAGTTCGGCCGAGATCGCCGTTGGACCGCAACTCTCTCAAGACTTCAGAGTCTCCGCTTAGAACTCATGTTTATCGCGTTGACAGCCGGATCTCATCACGCATGCTTGGTTCCAAATGGGGTATTTGAATAAGTCTCTCTTCGAGCATTTCTATTTCTGTACGAAAATCAGGGATATCTATCGCGGCGCTGAGCAATGCGTTTCTACATCTAATTCTATTATGCTAATCCCCATCACGACTTCGGCGCCTCGGCCTTCTCCTCGCTCACAACCTTCCCAGCCTTCCGGTGCCTCCATTCCCTCGCCAAGAAGGTCAACGAAACACACAGTCCGAGGCCAGCCAGGCCGATGCCCATGTACATCGCGCCCCTGAAGCCGATAAACTTGTCCTCCGTCGTCTGCGCGCCGCGGTTGACGTGGACCTCCACGGTGCCCGCGAAGCCCACGCCCAAAGCGATACCGTAGTTGACTACGGTGTTGACCAAACTGGCACCAATACCCTGGTGCTCCCGCTTGACGGCGTTTGACAAGATGAGCGTCGCCGCGGGGAAGCTCATGTCCATGCCGAAAGGCATGATGAGCATGGACACGAAGATCTGCGCCCAGTAGATCTGGTTCTCGGGGGCCGTCGCAGTGAGGATGACACCAGTGGTGAACGCAACCAGAGCCATCGTCATGACTACCGCAGGACGGACCTTGAGAGGGCCGAGGAGCTTGCCGGTGATCACAGCCGCGATACCACCGGTGACCACAACAGGCGAGAACCACGCGCAGGTCAACAGCGGCGACAGCGTCCGGATCTCCTGCAGGATCTGCACCAGGTACAGCGTCCACACGCCAAAGGTCGCCCATCCACACACAACAGCCGCCAGCACGAACGCAACGTCCGCGTTGACCGCGTCGAACGGCAGCAGCGGCTTCTCGGCGTACTTGAACTCGATCGCCGCGAAGACGCCGAACAGGATGAGGCCGAGGATCAGCGGGACCAGGACCTCGGGCGTCTTCCACCCGACGATGGGCGCCTGGTTCCACGCAAAGTTGAAGAGCACCAGCGCGACGATGCCGGTGACGGCGCCGGGGATGTCGAGCTCGACCATCATCTCCTTCAGGCCCCGCGGCGGGCCCATCTTGCGCTGCGGCTCGGGGATGATGAAGAAGCCGGCGACGGCCAGGATGGCGAGCCAGATGGAGAGCGCCCACAGGGCCCACGGCCACCACTCGAGCTCGAGCACGGAGGCGATGGCGGCGCCGCAGACGCCGCCCATGGGGGCGACGGCGCCGAAGAAGGAGAAGACCATGGCCTTGCGGTGGCCGGGCGGGTAGGCGGCGCCGAAGAGGGCGAGGGCGTTGGGCAGGCAGATGGCCGGGCCGATGCCCTGCAGCACGCGGGAGAAGACGGCGAGGGTGAAGTTGGAGTAGACGCTGAGGCCGGCGATGAGGGACCAGACGGAGAACCAGGAGAAGCCGATGATGAGCATGCGCTTGTAGCCGAAGGCGTCGCCAAGGCGGCCGGAGAAGAGGATGAAGGTGCCGACGGTGAGGGAGTAGCCGGCGACGAGCCACGCGAGACGGGCTGGGTTGTCGACGTGGAAGGAGCCGCCGATTACGTGTAGGAGGACGAGGGTCTCCATGTATGCGGCCTCTGGATGTTTGTCTCAGTCAATTATGTTCATCTTACATGATGTAGAAGAGCCATTGATAGCTAGCTATGAGGGAGACTCACGGGTGCAGAACTGCGCCATGCAGCAGATAGCTACAAAGAGCGCCTCACGGGGGAACGACATCGTCGTCACGGGCCAAACCTCGGAGGCATTGGTCTGCGTCGGCGCGAGGGCGTCGCCGTTGTCGTCGGATTCATCGCGGCTCGATTGGTCTGGCGAAGCGCTCGAGTCGTCCGGGATCGGCTTGTCTTCTTTCGTCATGTTGACATCAGGGGTCGCCGTCGCGGTTCTGTCTCCGGAGAATGAGTCGGCGCTCCTGCGCGGTTGCTGGTGCTTCTCGGACGCCGAAGGAGAAGACATGTTGTCGTTGTTGTCTGGTGCAAAGCTTCCGAGTCCTCAGAGAGAGGAAACCAGGCGGCACCAGCTCCGAAGGGGTGTGGGAAGAGGGTGAGTTGAAGTAAAGAATGATCTACCCGTAGTGAAGGCGGCGACGGCAGATACGAGCGGGACCTTTCAAATTCGCCATACCGAAGCAGAGACGCTAAATCGTTCAAGAGCCAGGCAAAGATGGGGACTCAAAGAGAAAGAAGAGCAAAAAGGGAATCGCCCCTAAAACCGGCGAGACCCAGAGCCACCCGGGGCCTGGTCTCCCTCGCCCGGAATTACACGTGGGATTGGTCCGTTTTTTCTCACAAATTTGTAAGGGTCGAATCGATTTTGCATGGCCCAGGGGGTCCCGGAATGGATCCGTTTTGATGTGAGGGTGGGGGGTTCTTCCAGGAAGACCTTGATGAAAAGCTGCCTCCATTTTCAATGTCTCTCTGCTGTTTGAACATTCAAAGCTGCCAACGCCGACGGGCCAAGACCAAGAACGACTAAACTCCTAAACGCCGTCCGTCCAACCGGCGTGCGCACCGCGAGTCGGACGGCACATCAATTGGAACCACGGAAGACTCACGTTCTGCATTCCAGTCCGTGCTGGCTTACTGAGTGACAGCTTCTTTTCTTTTTATGGATCCCCCTGTCTGGATATTTTTTCTCCTTTGGGAATACCGCTTGCGAGATCTAATCTGATGTGGCTCTTCCATTGACTCTGTGTCGAACATGATCGAATGCGATGATGCCAATGGCTCCAGATTTCAAGGCCTCGCCGATGCCATGAGACTCGCCGACTTTTCACCTCTTCCAGAACACCCGAGAACCCTGATGATTCACATTGAGCATGGAGGAATCAGGGCTTCTCGGATGTCTACGAGGGGGAAACATCAAGAAACAGAGTGACAGAGAGCCTAAGAACCAGCCCCCCCGCCGACAGCCCGGAAGCAGCCCTGGATCAACTTGGCACCTGCAAAGAACACCCTTTCCTCAGAAACATGGAGACCATCAACTTCCTATTACAGAGCAAGGTCACGCGGATGTTCGAGACCACTCAGCTGCAGCCGGCTCTATCTCAGCTTCCCCTCTTCAAGCATGCGCAGGGCTGAATTGCTACAAGTCCCAGCGGTAGGGGACGCCAAACAGACGGGCTGGGCTGGTCTAGTTCCGAGCACTAAGAAGCTCTGGAAAAGCCACCAAAGAGCTGCGCAGTAGAAACCCCCCGCGCGCTTGGGGGGGAAAGGCTAAGAAGACGCCATCCCATCTAGGTCGGAAGCGGCCAAGCTGGGACCTGAGTCAAGACAAGACACTAACAAGCTGACACCGGCTCCACGTTGACGGCACCTGGTGTCGGTGATTGTGGTCTGCTCAGCAGTGATCATGCCAGTGGCTTGCTTATCGCCTATCGCCCTTGCTCTGCTGTTCGGGTCCGAGGTCGGTGGGTGGAGGGATGAAAGATTGCCTCCGGATTACGAACCGGGACGGGTTCGGATGCTGAAAGAGCTGAGTGGCGATCGGCCCGGAGGGTTTGGCTTGCAACGGCGCGCGCGGCTACCGTCATCATCCAGACTTGAGAAACCCGCGGCTTTGGATGGTTTGTCAGGGTAAGCTTGAGCTGATTTATGATGATTGGCGTTTCCGAGCTCTTCGGTCGAGGTTCCGGTGGGTGTTATTGACCCCAGTCGCTGGCTGGGCTCTGATTGCTCGGAACTACGGAACGGGAATACGGAAATACGGAACGCTCATCCATCGCGAATCCTCAACCAACAGGATTTGTTGGCCGGGGGTTTTGACCATTCTCGAATCTCACGGTGACGTTTCTACTTGAGGCACAGAAATAATGATCGCTATCAGAAGTAAAGTGTTGTTCAGAGAAAGGAACTCAGTCGAGTTGGATAGGTGCCCAATTGAGTTGAAGATGTTGCTTGGCCAGTTCATCTGATTTCAGCAGCCAAACATCAGGAGACGTTGAAAGGTAAAGTATGTACAAAACTCTCTTCAACCACATCAGTCACCCTTCACCAGTGTTATACCCATACAACTCCTCACAAGCATTGAGAATACCAATCGTTGGCTTTGGTGCAAGTGTACGGAGAAGCGCAGACAGTGCACCCGCTGAACCCGCTCCCGCCGCACTGATCCCACCGGTTCGCCGTGCATCCCCCGCCCCCGCTCGGCGGTGCCGCCGTCGTTGTCGCCGCAGGTGGCGCCGCAGCGGTCGTCGTCGTCCCGGAGCCGCCCTGTTGTCAACGATCAGTATCACATCAACAAGAACAACACCAGAGAACACCCACAGTAATTCCAAACCACTTGAGATCCTCCGCGCCCATGACAGGCACGCTGTGCCCGACCCCAGCCCCGTAGATGCCCTGCAAATTGGGCCCGTAGATGTACTTGGTGTACTGCCCGCTCGGCGTCCCGGGCAGCGTCTGCTGCGGCGTCAGGCTGTACCCGAACACCCCGGTCCACTGCTTGATCGTCTCGTTCCAGTTCTGCGGGTACAGCGTGGTGTCGGCGCTGCCGTGGTAGATCTGCATCCGGGGCCGCGCGCCCGAGTAGCCCGGGTACATGTTGAGCGCCGTCTGCGCCCACACGGCCTGCGTCGAGATGGACTGGCCCTGGCTGCAGGTCGAGTTCCAGCCGTTCACGGTGCCGGTGTAGAAGCACCCGGCGGGCACGCCTGAGTAGGCGATGCCTGCGGCGAAGAGCTCGGGGTAGGTTGCTGCCATGACGTTCTTTGGTGTTGTTAGCGAGGCTTCTTCCGGGCAAAAGACGAGTGTTTAAGAGGGCGATTCTTGTCGTCTTTGAGGAGGGTCTCATACCGTCATCATAGCTCCAGAGGAGGTGCCCGTCACAAACACCTTGCTCTTGTCGCCATTATATTGGTTCAGAGTATAAGTCACCATATTAGCGATCGCATTGCTGTTTCCGCCACCATTGTGCGTCAACGAGGCCGTCGAGCTCACGTCCCAGCAGGTACCGCTGTACGGCGACTCTGGGTAAATCACAATCAAGCCGTACTGATCCGCGTACGACTTGTACGGCGTGTTGGAATAGTACGCGCTCGCTGTTCCGGAACAGTAGTGAATCGCGACGATGATTGGCGGGCTCGCAGCCACCTTATCGGGCACGTAGATGTACATCTTTGCTCCTGACGGGTTGGCGCCGAAGCTGGTCACCTGTTGGAGGGATGCGGCGGCAGCGATGCTGCCGCTGAGGGCGGCGGTGAGGAGGTTGAGGAGACGCATTTTGGCGGTGGTCGACCTGGCCTGATGTTGGGTTGAGCTGCCTGCAAACACCGGTTTCCCGTCATGTTGGTCTTGAGAAGATGGCGCCCGTCTTATACCATGTTGCCTCCGTCAAGATCGCGAATGAGGCAGCGGATGTGATGGCTCCGGTGGGTGTTCAGCTGGTGGCTGCGACCCCTCCTCCATGCGAGGTTTCGGGACCCCTCCGGCCCACGATGCAACCCTTCTGCTCGGAGCTACGGGCGTGGCTTTGGATCATCCCTCTTGGGTCTGGCAGGTGGATGACGGCCTTTCAACCCCAATGATGCGTTTTGATAAATTGACATTAGGAATTCAGCAAGAACAACAGTTTTTGAGGAATTCATATCACTTTGAGAACTGTTTCTCATCAAAACAAGAGATCACGGGAGGTATGCTAGACATCCGTCCCTGAACCGGAAGTATTCTCCGTGAGTGGGGCCGTGCGATTCCGCCAATAAAGGCTTCGGTCGCAATACCATCGCTGCTGTCTCTCATGTTAAACGAGCGCAAATATAAGATGAAATTGTTCCCGAAGGACTCGTTATGCAAACCTTCTTTGCATGCCAAACAGGCCTTCGACAACCCAGAAGCGCCTCAGTACCAAAGAACTGGCCTAGCCTAGGCCACATTAGTTCCCATCTCGGACGTCACGACCGACCTACTACCGGATTCTGCCACACACTCACGTCTCAATGCGACCTTCCCCGTCTTCCGGGTGAGCGGAAAGCACTTTGAGAATCAATAGTATCTTTCCTCATTGCGCGTCTATACATAATATTACCCTTTGAATATGTCCCACGTGGAGGAGACATCAACCGCCATTTAGCCTGAATCCAGCGCGGTTGAGCCTCTCTGAATATCTCATATACCCGGTCAGGTCACATGTGCAACACACGAAGAGCACTATACTGAGAGAACTCAAGTTGAATTGAGAAAGAGATAATGAGTCCAAAGTTTTGGTATCCGCTCCATGCCCGTTGAACGCCTTGCCATGATGCACGATGCATGTATGTACACCACCTCACTTCCCCGTCCGGCTCCTCAGCGTCTTCAACCCCGTCCGGTGCTCCGTGTGCTTCTTGCTCAGCTGCTTCTGCCGTATGAACAGACTCATCACCAGCCCCAGCCCCGCAAACGCGACATAGACAATATACATCGTCCGCAAACTATTCAAATACGCCCCCCGCGCAATCTGCCCCTGCTCGCCCTGCAACCCCGCCACCACCCCCACGCTCGACGCCGCGCTCGACCCGGACAGCAAGCCCGCCAGCTCCGGGCCCAGCTCCGCCAGCAGCCGCGGGTGCTGCTTCTGCATCTCGTTGTTGAACACCACGCCGCCGATCACGACGGAGATGGACGTCGCCATCTGGCGGATGAAGCCGAACGTCGACGTCGCGGCCGCGATGTCGCGCGGCTCGACGGACGTCTGCACCGCGATCAGCGGCGACTGGAAGTTCGGCCCGATGCCGAGCCCCGCGACGATCTGGTACAGCACGATCTTGGTGAAATTCCGCTGCAGCGGCAGGTCGTGGAAGAGCCCGAACCCGAGCGTCGCGACGGCCATGCCCGCGATGATGAGGTAGAGGTAGTTGCCCGTCTTGCGGATGACGTAGCCCGCGAGCGCGGACATGAGCGAGAGCGAGAGGACGTAGGGGAGCAGGTAGACGCCCGATAGCAGCGAGGAGACGCCCTGGACGCCCTGGAAGTAGAGCGGCAGCCAGTAGGAGCCGGAGATGAAGGCGAAGGCGTGGCAGAAGGCGGTGGCGAAGGCGGCGAGGTTGGACCAGTCGCTGAAGAGGTGCATGGGGATGACGGGGTAGCGGGCGTACTTCCACTCGTTGACGGTGAAGAGGCCGATGGTGAGGATGCCGAAGACGATGAGGCAGATGACGGTGGGCGAGCTCCAGGGGTAGGTGACGCCGCCGAACTCGAGGCCGAAGAGGAACATGATGGTGCCGCCGATGATTGTGACGGTGCCGATCCAGTCGATTGCCTTGAGCCCCTTGACGACGGGCGTCCGCGGGTTGTGCAGCTTGAGCACGAAGAAGAGGATGATGATGCCGATGCCGGAGATGGGGAGGTTGATGTAGAAGCCTGTGTTCATAGTCAACATTATGTCTCATCAATGCAGGGGAGAAAGAAAGATAGAACTTACACCACCGCCACGTAACCTGGCTCGTAAACACACCCCCAATAACAGGTCCCACGGCCGACGCAACAGCCCACACCATGCCCATAACCCCAAAATACACCCCGCGCTGCCTCATCGAGAACAAATCGCTAATACAGATATTCACCAGCACGATAATTCCCCCGCCGCCGATGCCCTGGATCGCGCGCGCGGCAATCAGCATCGCCATGTCCACCGCCAGCCCGCAGAGCAGCGAGCCGACCCAGAACACGCCGACGGCGGACAGCAGCACGGGCTTGCGGCCCCAGATGTCCGAGATCTTGCCCCAGGTCGGCACGAAGGCGGCGTTGGCGAGCAGATACGCCGAGCCGATCCAGATGTAGCCGATGTTGCTGTTGAACTCCTGCGCGATGGTCGGCACGGCGGTCGTGATGATGGTCACGTCCAGCGCGGCGAGGAAGAGCGCCGCGCACAGGGAGAGCACGATGAGCGTCGTCTCGAGCTTGGTGCGTCCGGCTTCCGGGGCGTCGGCATCGGCGTCAGCTGGAGGCCCGGTGGCGGCGGTGGTGGCTTCCGGAGCTACGTCTTGCTTTGTCTCGCCGGCGGTGGGACCCGCCTCCGGTGTTGAGGCATCGGCCTCGGCCTTGGCGGCGGAGGCGGGTGGGTTTGCGGTCACCTCATTGTTGCTGCTGATGGAGTCGGAGCTGCTTGTCGTTGTGCCTGCGGCGCGCTCGACGTCGTCGACTTTCTCGTCGTCGTGGAGGTGGTGGTTTGCTGTCATCTGAGGGTTGTGTGGTGATGGCTCGGGTTACGATTTCCGGGGTTGTTTGCGCGTTGGGTGTCAGGCGTTGTAATTTGATGTGCGAGCGAAGACGTTCTCAGTCTGATGAATCATCAAGTCGCTTTCCAGATTCCAAGCGGTAACAGAAGATGAGACCCCGTAGATCTAGCGATGAGACCCTTTTCCCTGCTTTAAAGAGCGGACTGCGATGAATAAGTCACGGCAGCGAGTGTGATCAAAACCAATTTGCAAGCGCGTGAGTATGAAGAGGAAGAGTCACGAGGTCGACCTTGGGCCGTCGCGAAAAGAGAGAAAAGAAACCGAAGGCGAAACGGGCAAATTTCATTACCTAGTCGATGACCAGCACCTCCACATCCGCTCCGACGTGAACCACTCCAACCCCCCCGGTCACCCATGTGGCCGCGAAGCGAGAAGCGAGGAAATCGGGGAAAGTGGGATGGAGCAACATCTTCCTCGAACCGGCTAAGACCACCGGGGAGTCTGGGCCGGTGGTGGACGTCAATATTGGCGTCGCTTGCCGCACTGCCGCGCTGCCGAATCGGCGAAAATTACACAGAGAATGCTTGACTGGGAAAGTTTGCTCATGTTTTCGACGAATTTTGCAGCACAGCAGTCATTGAATGACACTTACATAGTTCTAAGAAGCTAATCGGAATGTTCATCGGAGTTAGCAGGACATCCTCGGGCGTGCAAAGCCGCACCTCCTTGAGCTTGGATCCGGAGGTTGTCAGCAGCCGCCTGTTCTTCTACTCTAGTCTCGACCGGACGGAGACTTCATATGACCTGCCTAATTCGTTCCATGCAGTAGTTAGCACGGCGACTAGAAAGCTCGCTGTCCGAGTTGACAAGTCGGTGAAGCTCTCGCTCTTGTCACTTCAGGGCGCGTTAACCAGGCACTAGCCAGACTCCGGCGATGGCTTGGTAATCACAGCAGCATTCCCTCAAAAGACGTGCTCATTGCCGTCGTATTTACGACACTGATGCGACGGGACTAATACATGATACATGCACAGGAGAAAAGCAGCATGCCATACATCGGACGGCTGACGCAGCGAACCTAAGGAGGAACCGGACGCTTTGCAGCGGGAAGCAAGGGGCTTCCCCGCGCGTCCACGTTGCCCCCCCGCATTCGATGCCTCATCCTTGACGCCGTGATTGTCCAGTCGGGATCGGATCGGATCTGCCGCTTTGCCATTTACAGTTCGCGGCTCTCCGGTGTCGCTGCTGCCACTTCACCGAGGCTCAAGGATAACAGAACGTTGTTTGGTTGGTTGTTTGAATGGTAGGGTATTAAATCATAATTCATTACTCTTTAATTCTATGTCTAAGATTCTAAATGGTATCGTTCTGCTTTTGCTGTGCTCAACTGATTATTACGCGGTCGTTCTTGATATTCTTTGCAACGTCAAACGGCTTCGGCTTCTGCCCCAGTTGCGTGAGGCTCTTGTGCAGCGTGTGTCCGCCACCGCCGGGACCTCCGGGTCCGGCACTGGGGCCGCCCGTCCCGTCCTGCCTCTCCTGGTCCCACCCCGCCGGCGCCGGCTGCATCCCCCGGACGGCGCACACCGCCGCAAAGTCGAGCGTCGGGTACCCGCACCGCTCCGGCCTCTTCTCGCACACCCTTGATGTCGCCACGATAATCGCCACCGACAGGCACAGAATCGTGCTGCTGACGAGCACAAACAGCACCCTGCTGACCTTCCCCGCGACGACCTGGTGGCTGAGCACGGAGATGGACAGGTCGGTGTACATGTCGGCCGGCAGGCCCTCGCGCGGGCCGGTCAGCTCCCAGATGGAGGGGCCGTTGGAGAAGTAGTTTGCGTGGAAGTAGTGGAAGGGCACGGACATGGCCTTGCGGATGGCCTTGAGGGACTGCTTCTTGGCGACCTCGGAGTCGTTGATGGGCAGCGCGGTGACGGCGTAGATTGCGAGGGCCGAGTTGTCGCCCTTGGTGGCGTCCTGGCTGCTGCTCGCGTTGAACCCGGGCACGACGGCGGAGAGGGAGAGCATGTAGTCGTCGAGGGTGATGATGTCCTGCTTCGCGGGCGTCATGTCGGTCACGGCGAGGATGGAGAAGTTGCCGCGGTCGTAGGTGATGGTGGCGAGCCGCGAGTAGACGAAGAGGGAGGAGGAGATTTCGAGCTTGGTGGTCCAGGTTGTGTCGTTGATGCAGGAGCTCGTGGCCTGCATGGAGATTGGGCAGTATGCGGAGCCTGGTGTGAGATGTTAGCATCCTTGCGATGTGCAAGTGGGATGGCAGTCTTACCGAAAAGGAGTGCGTTGTTATCGCCGGTCTTGGCACACCAATAAGACGCGGCGCTGGCGGCTCCGAGAAGGAAGCACTTGCCGGTCTTGCGGAGGTTCTCGAGATCCGGCACCTTTCCGTACTCGAGCTGGACGACTCTCGTCTTGGGAACCACGTAGGAGGCGGATCCCGGGAGCTGCTTCAGGTCGTCTGTTTGCGGAGCAATGGCGACGACGCCGCCAGTGAGGAGATGCGATTCATCACACGGAGCCCAGTTGCCGTCCGGCCCCGTGCACTTCCCGACGCCCTTGGTCAGGGGGTCCAGAGAGAAGGAGTCTCGGTCGGACCACGCGGGACTGCCCATCTGCACCAGCAGAGCGGTCGCTGTGGAGTTTCGGACATGATAGACATTAGAAGCATTAAAGGGGCCGATGCCGGCAGATACTGGATACGTCTTCTCGGGGAAGGTGACCATTTCGATGGAGATGGCGCCTGGACACGATATCAGCACGAGCTCATGGTATTAGTCTGAGGATCTGACTTACCCATGAGAATGATACCAGGTAGGGGAATCGAGCAAATGACCAACAACCTGTCCGATATCAGCACGCCATCTCCTCAGTCAGGCATCACCAATACTCACCGAAACAAACTCGAATACTTCTCCTTCCAATCCGCCGTGGCCAGAAGCCTCAACAACCCCCACACCCCCGTCCCGGAGTCCAATCCGACAAAGTGCAACAAGCTCACACCCCCAGGCCTCGAGGCCAGAGCCCACTGCAGATCCTCCACCACAACAACCACCAGCGCCGCCAACACCACCGCGCAGAGCTCCGTCAACACGCGCAGCAGCAGGATCGAGTTCTGCGGCGACGCCACAAAAAAGCTCTGCTTCATCAGCGCCTTGGCCGACCCCGTCGAGTACAGCCCCGTCAGCGTCACCATCAGCGCGCCCAGCAGCCACAGCGCCCACGTCCACCACAGGAAGCTGCTGCCGCCCGCCTTGCTCCCCTCGGCCCCCGGCGGCGCGTTCGACGTCAGGTGTATCGTGTCGTTGAACTCGTCGCGCTTCCGGTCGAACGAGGCCGCGCTGGCGCTGCTGTCCATGGCGTTCGGCGTCGGCGGGTGCAGGAAGTTGGTCTGCGAGACGCTCGTCCCCAGCGGCGACGGGAACGCGGACCCGGCCTTCTCCATCTTGGCGTACCGCGGCCAGTCCCTGATGTCGTCTGCCGTCCTCGCGCTGTCGATGCTGTGCCGTTCGCCGTAGAAATCCGTCGTCCCGTCCGTCCTCCGCGACCACGGCCGTGTGGGAGCGGCGGCACCCCCGTGCGAGGCCCGGATGTGCGCGCTTATATCCTCGAGGTCGATTGTCTCCCGCCGTGCTGCCTCCGTCGAGTTCCTCCCCATCGCGGTTGGCGAGTCCCCATACGGTGAGGACGTGGCGCTGTGTCGCCAGATCGTTCGAGCCATTTGGTGGGTGGTTCGGTCCCGAGTTGTGTCAGTGTATGGCGCCTTTAATGCAAGACGCTCTGCGCCTGCCCTTGTCGAAGCGAAGTTGAATGAATGGTCCGTGATGGGCGTGAGTGGTAGAAACGAGCGTGGGCAGTTGATAATATGTCTATGTTATGGCGTTGGAAACAAAAGAGAGCATTTCTTGGTTCGACAGAGAGTCAAGAGAAGAGACAGCACGCCATTGAGTTTCCCATTTCCCATGCAGTCTGCCCCCCAACAGAAACAGCGCCGTCGCATTCTTGACTGTTTGGTCTTGGCGAGCCCGAGCCCATTTGGCGGGTGTCCAGATCACCAGAAAAAAAGCAGGCCGGCGAGTCAGTCGCCCAGGCAAGCGAGTCGTGACACCCCGGACAGGCTCTCTGCTGCCAGATGAACCGCCATCTATGTGAGACTGGAGAATGCGCGACGACTGGTCGAGATGATCAAACCCGTGGAGGGTCCTCCCATGTTCCGGAAAGCAAATTGGGGGTCGCCCAGCGGTGACGATTTCGACGGCGAGGCCGCCGCCGCCGCCGCTGCTGCTGCCAACGTGGAGAGCTTTGTTTACAACGCTTGTTGTTCGTCTGTCCGTCTCCCCGCGAGTTCCGCCCGCCGGCAGCCCGGGCGGTTTGATTGATTAACGGGGGAATTATCGCTGGGATAATCTTCTCTGGCAACTGTCAATTGACGAGGGAAACGGTCCACAGTTGATTTGTGCCAATTTCTGGGGATTTCCGTGCGTCTGGGGCAAGCGTTGAGGAGACGCCGAGAGCTTGGGTCCACGGCATCGTGAACTTTCACATATGGTGTTTTCATGCCGTGGGATTGACAGCTGCTGTTATTTGTTGCATTATTTCTGCCCATAAAAGTTGAGATGAAAGAAGGAAAAAGAGAGATGTGTGGAAACGTGCCTTACAGGGCTTAGGTCCGTTCACCGTCCCAGATCCTTGGACGGCGTGTGCGTGGGATGAGGGATCAGCCTTGGACGCCTCAAACCAGGGGTGACAGCGCTTTCGGTAAATAGCAGCAAGGGAAAGGCGGCATTGAAGGAAATCCCGTCTTAAGGGGGACGGCAGCCCTACCCGACCTCTTGCTAATGATGATCTCTCTCCCTTTCGTCTTCACCGGATCTGAAGCCGATGCCGCCTAGATGTTGGGCGAGAATGCCTATCTCTGGATATGAAGAGGTGGATTCGACAAACTTCGCTGGGGGAATAGGAGAAGGTGATTTGCCACGTATATACTCCAAACAGGGCAAGATTGGCTCCCTTGCGACGGGCCTTGCAGAGGCCGCGCGGAAGAGCCTGGATCCGGACTCTGAATAGCCTCAACGACAGGGCGGCGGAGGCGCCGTTGCTCGCACAACGCTGCTCCCTGTCGGTGGTCATTCCGTGAGATGTGCAGACTGCAGCACACAGAACACGGGGTCATTAGGGATTGGGGTCTTCTTCATTAATGTTGCATTGGACCACCACCCCTGCGTCACGGAGTTGCGGGGTCCCTTGGTCCTTGGGCCTTGGTTCTGGAAGCGAAGTCCTCCCGATGCAACGGCGGTGGTGCGCCGCCCTGGCCGGAGATTTCGAGATGTTCCGCCCGACCTTGCCGGTCGGCGGTCAGGTTGAATGTTGATCAAAAGGATCCGGCTGCCATCTCCAGACGGTACGAGGTCCAGACGCAGCCTGTGGAGGGCTTCAATGGAGAAAATCTGCCAAAGTTGTTAGTAACTTTCCGGTGCCATTCTCCACGGATTTTCGTCAATGTCAGGGAGATGCTCCAGTGAATATACTATGTTCATGAGTCGCTCGCTGAACTACGAGGATAGTTGAATCAATCCATGAGGCCGTTCAGCAAGTCTGCGAGATTGATGTCTTGAAGTTGGATGTTGCAAGAGTTCAAAGGGAGACAGACGCAAGCGCGTGGGGAGACGCGCCAAAAAGGCGCTAAAAATGCCGTAACGTCGTCCCAAATGCTACACACCATTTTACCCCTCCAAAGCTTCACTTCACCCCTCCAACCTAGTTTGAGCCTCAATCGTCCTAACTCAACCACCAATCCAACTCACACACCATGCGACCCTGGGACCGGTGGCATCTTTTAGTGAACACCCAATGAGCCGTCTCATACGCCTTCTCTCATCGCCGCTCATCTCCTCCTCACCCATCAAACCCCTCACCCGCCGCTCGCTCACCACCATGGCGGCCTCACGAACGTACCAAGACGCCCTCGACCACCTCAACACCCTCATCCCAAACCTCAAAGTCCACGCCCTCTTCAACGCCCCCAAGGACAAAGATGCCTCCTCCCCCTCCTCAAAACCGCCCGCCGACCCCAACGCCCTCGCAATCCCCGAGATGCGCGCCTGGCTCCTCCGCGCAGACCTGCCCCCATCAACCCTCTCCCGCCTCTCCTACATCCACATCGCCGGCACAAAGGGCAAAGGCACCGTGACCACCCTCACCTCCTCCGCCCTCCTCGCCTCCTCGGCCCCATCCACAAAGATCGGCACCTACACCTCCCCGCACCTCCTCCACCCCCGCGAGCGCATCTCCATCAACGGCCTTCCCGTCCCCCAGCCCCTCTTCGCGCACCACTTCTTCGCCCTCTGGGACATCCTCTCCGCCGCCCCCGCCGACCCCTCCCTCGGCATCGGCGCCGGCGCCAAGCCCTTCTACTTCCGCTACCTCACCCTCCTCGCCCTGCGCATCTTCCTCGCCGAGGGCGTCTCCGCCGCCGTCGTCGAGTGCGGCATCGGCGGCGAGTACGACGCCACCAACATCCTGCCCCCTGAAGCCGTCACCGCGTCTGTGATCACGCAGCTCGGCATCGACCACATCGCCATGCTCGGGTCGACCGCGGAGCAGATCGCATGGCACAAGGCCGGCATCATGAAACCCGGCGTCGCCACCTTCACCCGCGCCCTCGACGCCCAGCCGGGCGTCATGGCCGTCCTCCGCGACCGCGCGGCCTCCACCGGCGCGACGCTGGTCAAGGTCCCCGACGCGGAGGTGTCTTCCTGGCCGGGTGTTCCCGGCGCAAAGATCCCCGGCGGCGAGTTCCAGAAGAGGAACCAAGCCCTCGCGGCCTTAGCAGCACGGCACCACCTCCGTGTCCTCGAGTCCAAGAACACCGCCATACCCCCGGACACCTCGCTCACAAATCTCCCCAAGGACATCATCGCCGGTCTGCGGGCCGCAACCCTCCGCGGGCGCCACGAAATCATCCCAAAAGGGCGAGTCTCATACCACCTCGACGGCGCGCACAACGCCGACTCCCTCGCGCAAGTAGCCGCCTGGATCGCCCCGCTCATCACACCCCCGAACACGCCCTTCGTCCTCGTCTTCAACCAGCAGGAGCGCGACGCCGCGGAGCTGCTGCTGGGTTTCCTGGCGGAGATGAAGGCGTGCGGCGTGGACTTGGCGAAGCTCACGCACGCGATCTTCACGCGGAACGACAAGGTCAGGCTTGAGGACGCGGATTTGAGCGTGCAGCAAAAGTGCGCCGAGGCGCTGCGGGCGGCGTATCCCAACGTGAAGACGACGGTTTGCGCGGATCTGGGCGAGATGAAGGACGCCGTGGACGAGATCGCATCCACTCACGAGGAGGCGACGAAAGTCCTGGTGACGGGAAGCATGTACCTGGTCGGCAACTTGATAGGCTTCCTGGAGCCAGAAAGCCAGTTTTGATTAACCTGCAGCTCCTTAAAAAAAGTAATCTAGAGTTGAATCCGCGAGGAATGATATGTAGATCCCCCTCCCTCCCTTTTCTTGGTCCGACATCCCATCTAAAATTCGCTGTAATGTTGAACCCCCGAAACCCCCCACATAAACGCCTGTTCATACGGACATAATGTGCTCAAAGAGCATCCGCCCCTTCGAGAATCTGCAGCGCGCCGCCGACGAGGTGCAGACTGCCCGTGACGAACGCCTGCACGCTCTCTCCCTCCCCGTTGCTCTCCGCCAAGCCGCGGACGTAGTCCAGGGCCTCCTCGATGGTCGGGATGACCCGCACGTCAGCCTGCGGATCCAGCTCCCTCCACCGCTCCGCAAACTGCTTCTGCACCGTCATGGCCTCGATGGCCTTATTATCGTACTGGTGATTCACGAAATCTGTCCGGCGTCAGCAAGCTTTCAGCATCACTCCAACAGAATATCAACACACCTCGCTTGTACCCCGCCTCCTTGTACGTCACATTCGTACAGAATACAACCCCATCAAACCCCCTCCCGTCCCTCTTGACAGCCTCATACAACCCATCCAGAAAGTCAATCGCCTCCGTCCGGCCCTGCTGGTTAAACACCAACACCCTCCTCCCCCTCCGCGTCTCCGTCTCCCCGGCGAACCACCGCCCCGCCATCTTCAGACTGTCCGTCGTATGCGCCCCGTCCACAAACCACACCACGCTCCCCTCGTCCTTCACCTCGCACCGGCCCCTCCACACAACCTCCTCCAGCCCCTTCACAAACGCCTCCGGCAACCGCGTCGGGTCAGGCTTAAACCCCTCCTCCAGCCTCTCCAGCACGCTCTCCGCAAGCCGCACCGCCAAACTCGCATTCCGCCTCTGAAACTCCTTATCCGGCCGGATCCGCACATCCTTCATCCTCTCATCAACCTTCACAACCTCCAAATTCACCCCCTTCTCCGCCGCCCGCTCCTCCAGCACATCCTGCGCCTCGGCCACCTGCTCGACCGTAAACGCCCTGCTCCCCGTCTTCATAATCCCCGCCTTGTGCCACGCAATCTTGCCCACCGTATCCCCCAGCGCAAACACATGATCGATGCCCAACGTCGTAATCCCCGTCGCCACGGGCCGTCCCACCAAATTCGTCGCGTCATACTCCCCGCCAATCCCCGTCTCCAGAATCGCGCAGTCCACCCCCTCCTCGATGAACGCGTGGAAGCTCACCAGCGTCAGGTAGCGCGAGTAAATCGGCCGCGTGCCGAGCGCCACGCCCTCGGCGTCCGCCGTGCTGCTGCCCAGCCGGTCCCACACCTCGAAGAAGTACTTGGCGAAGAGGGCCTCCGAGATGGGCGCGCCGTTGATGCGGATGCGCTCGCGCACGGCGATAAGGTGCGGCGAGATGAGCAGGCCGACCTTGCGCGGGACGGAGGACGGGGAGAGCGCGCGGTGCGAGGCGAGGATGGAGTCGGTGAAGGCGCAGGTGCTGCCTTTGCCTTTTGTGCCGGCGACGTGGATCACGTTGAGCTTGTCGAGGTCTGCGGTCTGCGATGAGGTCCTGTCAGCTGGCCGGTCGCGATCTGGGAATGTAAAGAGGGGAATAACACGCACCGTGTACCCGATCCGCGCGAGGTACGCCCTCATCTCCTTGACGGAAGCTTCATCAGGCCGCACGCCCGCCTTGCGCCGCGCCTCGATGACGGCGAAGGGCGTCTGCAGCGTGTTCAATGCGTCGACGGCATCCTTGATATCTCCAGTTAGCTCAGTCTGTCCCATACACCCTCATCGTCCCCTCCTGCATCAACCTTCCTCCGCGGGGTATTCCCTCCCCTCCCCGACCTCGGAGCCCAACCGCGCAAAAACTCACATTATACGTCCGTCCCGCCATATTCCTAACAGCACCCCTCGTGCTCGCGAAAAGTCCTATTATCGTAGGATTCCTGTTCCTGCTGGTGAACGTCGTCGTTGTCCAGGCGAGGCGCACGATGCGACGAGGGACATGATGCATGTTCGGCTCCCGTCTGGAGGGGCAGCAACACTAAGCTCCCAAATGCCGTTCGTTGGTGGGGGTTTTGGACCTTTTGCCCCACTTCCCGCGCTCCCTTGGAGCTGGGACTGGAAGCTTGCCAGGGAAAAAGGTACTTATATACAAACTTGTGAAAAAAGTCAATGCTCGGCGTTACTTCCGATCACCGGCTGCTGGACCGAGTTATCGATAGACTCGATTTTTTCATGATTCAAATAATGCAGTCCCGTCAACTGGGCGTGTTAGCATCTTATGAATGACTCTGTGATGCTTTCTCTTGTAATCAAATAGGCTCAAGGCTAGGATGAGATACTCGTACATCACAATACTACAGAGTGCAGCTGATAGAATACACTGCCTTCATTCAAGTCTATGGCTATGTCTTACACAGACCAGAGGTCTAGGCTCTCTAAGTCTCCTCACGAGCCAACCGCGTCACAAAAGAAAAAGTGTTTGTGTGTCCCGTCCATTATTCTACCTTGAGGCTCTGCAGACGCGCCTCTGTCGCAATGACCTGTCGAATAGTTAGTTGGTGTCAATGTCATAGCCGAAAAGTAAAAACTTACATCAAGTGCCTGCTGAACCTCCAGCGTCTTCCTCACCTCACCAAGCCAATCTCTGCTCAGCGTCTTCGCCCAGCCCTGCAGGCCGTTCATCTCACGGGCAGCGGCGTCCAGGTTACCCTCCTCCAACAGAGTCTGCGTGCGCGTCAGGATGCTCTCGACGTCGTTGCCGTCGGCCAGACCCTGCTTCTTGAACATGACCTTGCTGAGGAGGTAGCTCGACGCGTGGCTGGCAACGCCAGCCTCGTCGGGCAGCAGCGAGGCCTTGCGGACCTCGCTGGCGACTATGCGGAATCTGTCAATAAGCTGGGCGGCGTTGGCGAGGCCGCGCTGGTAGGCGGAGGGGTTGATGGAGGCGATGGCGGCGTTGACGACTGGGTCGTCGGCGGCAATCTCCTTCAGGGCGACGAGCTCGCGGGTGAAGGGACGGGGCGAGGTGGCGTTCTCCAGGGTGGCGCGGACGGCGTCGACGGCGACGTGCAGCTGCTGGGTGCGCAGGTTGGTGTCGACGACCTCGTTCCATCCGGTGGTGAGCCTCTCGAGGTCGGCGACGGCGTCGGACAGCTTCTCGAGCTTGCCCAGGCGACCCTCACGCTCCGACTCGACGTGCTTCTCGACCTCGGTGACGAACTCCTTCTTCAGGGCAAGAGCCTGCTCGAGGAGCTGGTTGTTGAGGCGTTCCTCGTTGAGCTGCTTCTCGCGCTCCAAGAGAAGCTTGGCGCGCGCGTCGTAGCTCTCCTTGACCTTCTTCATCTCGTCCTCAAACTCCTTCCTCCACGCGCCCTCCTGGGCGACCATGGCGCCCTCGACGCGGGCAATCAGGTCGTTGGCGGCCTTGTCAAAGTCGGCAACCTTGGCCTGGACCTCGGCAGCAGCCTTCTCCTCGACGGAGCTCTTGATAGCCTTGATCTTGCTTCCGACCTTGCTCAGCTCGTTCTTGGCCTTGGTGATGGTGGGGGAGTAGCGGCCGTGGGCCTTGTCGGCGTTGATAACGGTGATGATGTCGTTGAGCATGCGGACAAGGTCCTGGACAACCGGCTCAGTCGCGTCCTCAATCTTGATAGCGTCGATGGGCGGAATCGGAGGGAAGCGGGAAGGCTCGTTGACCTCGGGGGGCTTGAAGTCGTTCTCCTCCTGCTTGGGCGCGACAACCTTGGCCTCAACAGGCGCAGGCTTGGGCTCGGGGGCCTTCTTCTTCTTCTCGACGGGCTTGGGCTTCTCCTTGACGGCGGCGACCTTGGCAGCCTGGGCCTTGTCAACAGCACTAGACTGACGGCCAGCAGGCTCACCGTTGTCGGCTACCCTCCAGGATGCGCCGCTCTGGGCGGGGACCGCGACCTGGCTGCCAGTATCTCTCGACTTGATCTTGTTGGAGATGTTGGGGAATCGCTTGCGGAAGTCCATTTCCTCAAAGTAGAGGACCGCCTGCTCTCCGAAGGGAACATACTCGGTGAAGAAGTCGTGGAAGCTGTCGTTGACGCGGGAGTACCAGACACCACCACCGAAACCGATAGCACCGAGCACAGCGAGGGTGAGCACGAGGTTCCTCAGTCTGCGGAAGAAACCCTTCTTCTTCGGGGCGGCGGCGGCGGGTGTCTGAGGGGGAGGCGCGACGGCCTCGGTGGCAGGGGTCGGGGGCGTGAGAGGGACCTCAGTCTTGGGGATCGTGGCCTCGGCGGCGGCGAGCTCGGGAGCGGCGCTCTTCTCAGCGGTGATGGTCTCTGATGCGGGCAGGACTGCAGGCTTGGTCGGGTCGGGCTTCTTGTCGTCGGCAAAATGCCTCCGGCGGGCGGCGGCGGCCTGCCATTGGCGGCCAATGACGGCCGCGGCAGGCCTGTGGCCGAGCACCCTCACGGATCGAATCGACGTTCGCAACATGAGGGGATGCAATGGGCCGACAAGGCGGGTTTGGGAGGGGGATGATGTCGAGGGAGTTGTGGTGGAGGATGTGATGGAATCCAGGCACAAAAAAGCTCAGGGAAAAGTTCGGCTAAAACTGGGAGCTGCCAGCCGCGCTGTGCTATCCGCCGCCCGACGGCAGGAACCGGGATGAACAGTGGCTCACGTCACTGCACTCACTGCACACGCGAGCCAGCGACGAGCTCCAGATTTTCGAGACAAACAAATCAGATAAATATTGATTTTGGTCTGTCTTCGCTCTGGATTGGTTTTTGCAGCTCCGTACACGTTTCAAGCTGTTTGTTATCTCTGTACGAAATCCAGAAATACCTCACGACGTCACCCGATTCTCACACAGCAGCAACCAGTCACATCTGCCATCCAATCTGTTCTATTTGACGTGGCAGAACGCCTCACAAACATCATTCATAAAGCGCACACCCATGAAGTGGACCATCCGTAAACAGTTGCCTCTATTGCATACTGTACATCAGAAAAATGCTGCAGGATGCTTCCCCCCATAGTAAAAAGTGAATCCGTTCCCGTACACCGTCTTAATCCAGGTCTGTCCCTACACCCGAGTTGCCACAACCGAATGACCAGCGCAATGAAGACACGAAATGTAAATCACACTCTCGAAAAACGTACTGTTGATATTAAAAAGCTGGGCCTGGCATACCCTATCTCGGGGTAGGGTGCAAGACAACGCTGTCCGACCTCATCCAGCCAAAACGCCGTCATATACGTGCATGTTTGTGGGTGGTGTTTGGCCGCTGGGTCGCCTGGGGCAGTCTGTCGGCAGGAATCTGCCTGAAACCGATGAAAATACCCTTCTCTCTCCGGTCCTCTGGCTCGTCTGGTATGTGATATCCTTTGCGTCGTCTTCATCTAGCAGCTGCAGGGCCCGCTGACGTTGCTGCCGGGGGTCTCGGGCTGGAGGCTGACGCCCTGTCGCTGTCCTGGCCGAGCATGCCTAGGGCCGGCCTGGTCGAGGGGCAGCTTCTTGGCGATGGCCGTGAAAAGATCCTTGACGTTCTCGGCCGTCTTCGCGGACGTCTCGAAGAAGAGGAGTCCGGCCTCGCGCGCGTAGGCCTCGGCGTCGGCTGTGGAAACTGCTCGCTTATCGGGCTGCTCGTTGACCAAATCCAGCTTGTTACCGGCGAGGGCGATGATGATGTTCTCGTTCGCTTGTCTCTGCAGCTCCTTGACCCACGCCTTTGCCTTATCCAACGAGGCCTGCATCTGTTAGCCTCCGGTTTCCGGCTGTTGCATGCCATTTGACGTACAGATTGAGTGATATCGTAAACAACAACGGCGCAGTTGGCGTTGCGGTAGTACATGGGGGCGAGGGACTTGTAGCGCTCTTGGCCGGCGGTATCCCAGATCTCGAACTTGACCGTGGTGTTTTCGTCGAGGGAGATGGTCTGCGTCAGGAAAGCGGCACCGATAGTAGATTCGCGGTACGAGTCAAATTGATCCTATGGAAGCGGACGTTAGCGGGATGCTTTCTGAAGATATCGACGTCGGGTATCGACAACATACCTTGACGAATCGCAGGACGATGGAACTCTGGGGGGGGGGGGGGGGGGGGAGGTGGGGGGGGGGGGTTTTTAAGCGGGGGGGGCGCCTCGGGTAGATGGGCCACGGGGGGCT